>JADRCD010227665.1:4362-14566 GCA_019843815.1 Montemys delectorum
TCTATCTATCTATCTATCTATCTATCTATCTATCTATCTATCTATGAATTCAGATCACAAGACTTGGAAGGCACATTCCTTAGCCTTCTGCCTACTGGCATGTTGCTGTCTCTTAAAAATATTTTGTAGGTAAAAAAAATGCCCATATATATATGTATACATATATTTTTAACATGTATATATGTATATATGTATATATACTTGTTAAAAATATATGTGCAGAGTGGAAAGTTAGGTGGGCAGCACTAGCAGTTTGGTCCTATGTACTCTCTTGAGAACTTTGTTCTGATATCCCATTCAATGTGGAGGCATGCAATTTTCAGTGTGGAGGCATGCACTCTTCAGTGTGCAGGTGTGTGCTGTCCACCCAAAGTAGCTTAAGAACAGATGTGAGTAAATCTCAGCAAGCAGAGACACAGACTGGAGCAGTATGCCATTATCTCCAAAAAAGGGCCAGCTTTATTCTACAAAGTTATGGAGTCACATACTCTGTGCTTCATCAAAGTGTTGTTCACTATAGGCCTTCCCAACCTTTTTTTTACTGGCACTACTTCTGCATGGGAAGCTTTTGTCTACAGGCACATGGGTATATAAAAGTGTTATATATACAAATCAAGCATTAACTGATGATAGAGGAATTTATTTTAATATATTTCTTTGAAATACATATACTTTACTAAGGATGAAGCAATTTTGCTTACTAATGAGATATATAAGTTGTTTATTTTTACATAAAGAGTTAATTAGGCCCCCCATGAGCTTCATCACCTTCCCTCCTGAGAAGGCATACTTGGCCCTAGGAGCACACAGGTTAGTATCTGCCCTGCCTATCCCCTGCCTGCAGGCTCTACCTGTGGCACACACAGCAGAGGTAAGCTGCATTCTGTCCCCTAAGATCCACTTGCAGGCCTGCCCACAGCTTTGTCTCCTTTCTCAGGAGGCCTGCTGGATCCCAGGAACATCCAGTTCCACCTGGGGCCCAGTCAGCAAAGGTGAACAGCATGTCATTCCCTGAGCTCCATCATCAGGCCCTAGGCTCTGTCTGACTCTCTGAGGAGTCCTCTTGACATCAGGAGCATACAGAGAACACCAGGGACAACCAGATGGCTAAAGGCCAGTTAAGAACACAACCAGCAAGAGCCCAGCACCATAATTATCCAGCTATCCCACTACAACCAGCCCTTGGATATCCAAACACAGCTAAAGCACAAGAAGATGACCTTAAGTCCAATTTTATAAAGATGATAGAAGACTTCAAAGAGGAAATGAATAAATCCCTTAAAGAAATACAGGAAAATACAATTAAATTGGTGAAGGTAATGAATAAAAGTGATCGAGATCTGAAAGTGGAAATAGAAACAATAAAGAAAACACATTAAGGGGATGCTGGAAATGAGAGACCTAGGAAAGAGAACAAGAACTACAGATGTATGCATCACCAACAGAATGGGGAGATGGAAGAGAGAATCTCAGGCATAGAAGATGCTTTTGAAGAAATCAAAATATCAGGAATTTATTCAAAGAAATGTTAAATCTAAAAGTGTTATATATACAAATCAAACATTAACTGATGATAGAGGAATTTATTTTAATATATTTCTTTGGGTGCTAAGAGATCTTGGATATAATGAAAAGACCAAACCTTAGAACAATAGGAATAAAAGGAGAAGCCTTGCATTTCCAAGAAAATATTTTCAATGAAATCATAGAAAACAACTCCAACCTATAGAAAGTGATGCCTATAAACACACAAGAAACTTACAGAACACCAAATATATTGTACCAGAAAGAAAACAATCCCACCACAATAATCAAAACACTAAATGTACAGAAGAAAGAATATTGAACGGGGAAAAGGCCCAGTAACAAATGAAGTCACATCTATCAGAATTATATCTGACTTCTCAACAGACTCTAAAAGCTATAAGTGCCTGGGCAGATTTGTTTCAAATGTTAAGAGATGACAGATATCAGCCAAGACAGACTACTATACCAGCAAAACTTTTAATCAATATAAAAGGAGAAACCAAGACATTCTAAAACAAAATCAAACTTAAACACTATCCACAAATCGAGCCCTACAAAAGATACTACAAGGAAAACTTCAAAACAAGGAGGCTAACTACACCCAAGAAAACAGAGAGAATAACACCAAAATCAAAAGAAGAGAAACACACATACACACACACACACACACACACACACACAAAACTACCACTACCATCAAAATGACAGAAATTAACAATCATTGGTAATTAATATTTCTTAATATCTATGAACTAAAGTTCCAATAAAAAGACACATGCTAACAGAATGGATGTAAAACAAAATCCATCATTCTGCTGCATACAAGAAACACTCCTCAGCCACAAAGATAGACATTACCTCATAGTAGAGGGCTGGGAAAAGGTTTTTCAAGCTAACAGACCCATGAAGTAAGATGAAGGACAGTGCATATTCACTAAAAGAAAATATCCACCAAGATGAAACCTCAATTCTGAATATTTATGCTGAAATGGAAGAGCACCCACATTCATAAAAGAAACATTATTAAAGCTTAACTCTCACACCAAATCCTACACATTTGTAGTGGGAGGCTTCAACACCCCTCTCTCACCAATTGACAGATCATAGATAAATAATGAAACAAACAGATGTTATGAATGAAATGGATCTAATGGATATTTATAGACAATTTCACCCAAACAAAAAGGAATATATCTTCTCAGCACCTCAGGAAACTTCTCAAAAGATGGCCATATTCTCAGTCAAAAAGCAAGTCTCAACAGATACAAAAAACCTGAAATAACCTCTTGTATCTAATCAGACCACACCATGAATTAAAGCTGCACTTCAACAACAACAGAAACAACAGAAAGCCTACAAACTCATGGAAATGGAACAGCTTTGTATTCAACGATCACTGGGTCAGAAAAAAATAAAGAAAGAAATCAAAGACTTTCTAGAATTCAAAGAAAATGAAGGCACAACAGGTCCAAACTTATGGAACACAATGAAAGCAGTGCCCAAAGGAAAGTTCATAATACTAAATGCCTTCATAAAGGAATTGGAGAGATCTCATAAGAGCAACTTAACAGAAAACTCGAAATCTTTAGAACAGAAAGAAGCAAACATACATAAGAGGAGAAATCAAACTAAGGGATGAAATCAATAAGTTAGAAACAAAGAGAAAAATACAAAGAAACAATGAAACCAAGAGCTGGTTCTTTGAGAAAATCAATAAGATAGAAAAATCCTTAGCCAAACTAAATAAAAAGCAGAGAGACAGTATCCAAATTAACAAAATCAGAAATGAAAAGGGGGACATAACAGGCATTGAGAAGATACAAAGAACTATTAGGTCTAACTTTAAAAGCCTGTACTCCACAAAATTAGAAAATCCAAATGAAATGGATGATTTTCTGGACAGATACCAATTACCAAACCAAACTCAAGATCAGGTAAACTATCTGAATAATCCTATAACCCCTAAGGAAATAGAAGCAGTTATTAAAAGTCTCCCAAACAAACAAACAAACAAAAAGCCCTGGGCCAGATGGTTTAATGCAGAATTCTACCAGATTCAAAGAAGAGATAATACCAATATGCCTCAAACTATTCCGCAAAGTAGAAATAGAAGGAACATTGCCAACCTCATTCTATAAGGCCGTAGTCACCCCGATACCTAAACTATACAAAGAATCAACACCAAAAAAAAAAAAAAAAAAGAGAGAGAGAGAGAGAGAGAGAGAAAATTTTAGATGAATTTCCCTTGTGAATATTGATGCAAAAAAAAATCAATAAAATACTTGCAAACTGAATCCTAGAACACATAAAACATCATCTACCATGATCAAATAGGCTTCATAACAGGGATTGCAGGGCTGGTTCATTGTATGAAAATCCATCAATGAAATCTACAATATAAACAAACTGAAAGAAAAATAACTTACATGATCATCTCATTACATGCTACAAATGCCTTTGACAAAGTCCAACACCCCTTAATGATAAGTTTTGGAGAGATCAGGGATACAAGGCTCAGACAGAAACACAATAAAGGTAATTTACAGCAAACCTATAGCCCACATCAAATTAAATGTGAGAAACTTAAAGTAATTCCACAAAAATCAGGGATAAGACTGTTCACTCTCTCCCTATATCTTCAATATAGTACTTGAAGTTCTAGCTAGAGCAATAAGACAACTAAAGAAGATCAACATGAGACAAAGTATACATAAGTGACCCCCAAACTTCTCTCAGAGAACTCTTACAGCTGGTAAACACCTTCAGCAAAGTGGCTGAATAAAAAATTAACTAAAAAAAATCAATAGCCATTCTTTGTACAATGATAAATGAGCTGAGAAAAAAATTCAGGAAAAAACACCCTTCACAATAGCCACAAGTAATATAAAATATCTTGATGTAACTCTGACCAATGAAGTGAAAGACCTGTGTGACAAGAACTTCAAGTCTCTGAAGAAATATATTAATGAAGATAACAGAAGACGGAAAGATCTCCCATGCTCATGGATGGGTAGAATTAACAGTAAAAATGGCCATCTTACTAAAAGCAATCTACATATTCAGTACAATTCCCATCAAAATTCCAATGTGATTCTTTACAGACTAAGAAAAAATAATTCTCAACTTCTTAAGTAAAAAATTTAAAAAGCCAGGACTGCTAAATCAATCCAGATATAACACTCCCTAATTTCAAGCTGTTCTATAGAGCAATAGTAATAAAAACCACATAGTATTGGCATAAAAACAGGTCAATCAATGGGATAGAATCAATTATGTTCAAAGCACCTTTATTCATAATAGCTGGAAACTTGAAACAATCTAGATGTCCCTCAATTGAAGAATGGATTGAAAAGAAACTGTAGTACATCTATACAATGTAATACTACTCAGCTATTTAAAAAAAAAGGATATCATAAAATTTGCAGGTAGATGGATGGAACTAGAAAATATCATCTTGAGTTGGTTTTCCACAACTAAATCTTTATGGTTTTATTAGAACAGAAAACTTTGTATGCATACTAAAAAACACTGCAACATGTAACACAAATGTGAGCCGAGGTGTCTTAGGAGGCTTTTGCTTGTGTTCCATGCACCAATTTGGATGTAATGTGCAGTCCAGAGCGTAGATGACATGATGCACACAGAACAAATGCTGACCTGAAGTTACAGGGTACAAATATATATATGAAGGCACTACAAGAAACCACCTGGATTCAATGCACTTGATTTAGGTTTAATATTTGGTCATCGTATGTTGGAAAACCTTCTATTGTTGCCATTTTTGTGACTTCCCACATTTAGAGTCACAAGGCACAGTTTTGGAAGCTGTATTTGATTATACTGTTTCTGTAGCATGGTTTGAGGAGTTTGATGTAGTATTCCTCTCAAGTGCATAATATATAATAAACAAAAAAGTCAAGAGAAGACAAGAAAATCACAACCTTGCTATGTTATATGCAAACTCTTATTCTTAAGATGGATTTAATTGCCAATATGAATGTTGTTATAAATTTAAAGATTAGGGATCAGTTTTGGGAAGTACAGTATCCCCTTCCTCAAGACATCTAAAATGATTATCTGAGAGTCTCTATGGAAATAATGAGACCCCAGTGTAAAGATTTTTTTCTACCATCTACTTATTTTGTACTTTGTATGGATAAAGAGAGTGGAAAAATCAACAATAATAAACACAAAGACTCAAAAGAAACATGCTTTGTATAACTCATGATACACCCCTAAATAACAGATATGATCAAAAGACAACTTCATTCTAGCACTATTACCCATGAGCTTAGATCTGCTTTCATATTTGAACCAAATGGCTATGTAATGACCAGTCAGATGTTGCTTCCCCACCAACCAGTAAGTTATGTGTGTTTCTGGATGAGGAAAGAATATTAATTGCCTTGGTAATATTCCCAGCATCCTAAACACATAGCATGGCATCTGGAACACAATGGTGGTTGCATTTAATTTTTCTTCCTAAAACAGAGATCATTCCATGGCCTGCAGACTAAGTCCCACTTGACTTGTTTATCCATATCCTGCATTCTCTTTGCTGTTCCTCTTTAATCTCTTCATCACAGCGTTGACAGAGGAACACAGGCGCTGCCAAGATCAAACACATCAAATGGGCAATTTTGATTCTTCTTTTTATTTTCCTTACTTTTCATCACACAAGAACATCCAACCCTTAGAGGTACAGGGCTGCTGCTCTGCTCTGCCCAGCCCTGCACAGTTTATGCACTGCTTCCATATGGCCGTAACTCCAAGTGCCTTGGTGATGTCTGTAGTTTCTATGTTGACAAGTAAACATTTTAACAATAAAGCCACCAAGTGCTTCTACTGCAGAGTCCCTCAGTATTTATCCAGGGGTTTATTCTCTTGTCAACCTGCAGCATTCTGTCACTTTTATAGCCTGCATTTTTATAATCTGATGTTATTATCCTTAGCCTGTGTAGAGAATGAAAAAGAATCGGCCAAATGCTCACAGACTATAATAAACTGTACTTATAAAGGCATTTTTATTGGTAATCGCATAGAGAAACACGTGATTCTAGTTTAATTACATGTCAAATGAACTAATGAACTAATATAAAGGAAGGCTTAATTCCCATACAGAGCTCTTTGGGTTAAACTGTTGAACTTAACATATTGCCACTTTTACTATTTTCTACGTATTCTATGTAGCCAGAAACTGTACAGTAAAATCAAAAGACAAAGAGCAGAGTCTGACAACACAATTTTGGGATCATTCATCTCAAATCTTAATACACACAATTAGTTCTAAGTAAGACTATGAAATTATAAATGGGGGAAACACAATATGGCCAGGGAGTGGGGCCTGAAGACAGCTGGAATCAAACTGAAATCCAGGCTTCTGCCTGGAACTAAGCAACAACTACTGATTTGATGCCACTTAAACAAAGGTTTCAAAATAGGTTCTTCTAAAACCATTGCATCCCATCTTAGACTTCAGCAGCTTCTCAGTAGCATCTTCCTCAGATAGGAGCACTGAGCCTAGTACCAACAGACTCAGTACTAAATGGCTCCATTGCCAGGAATGTCAACCTGCACTCAGTAAATGAGATAATCCTATTTTCATTTCCTTCTCAAACTGAAAATTCATAATTGGGGCTTTTCTAAACTTTGTAGCTTTAATCTTCAAGGGAAAGAAAAATAACATGATTTCTTTAGCTGTGCTTACAGCGCTATTCATCCTTATCACATTTGAAAGAGGCTTCAACGTAAATTGTCCTATAACAATAAGGAATACGCCTATTGAGAAGCCATCCAAATTTCAGCCCCAAATACATTTACCTCCTTTAATTATGTAGCAAGCTGCTAAGAAGTCAGGTGTATGTTAAACACATTAGGCTGAATCATATTCTTCCTCTGAATGACTTGAATTAAAAATTTAAAGCAGTATGTAACTACTTGACAAGTTTGAGCAAATCTTGAATTTTGTTTTCCCTGCATTTTTTAACTTCTTTGTTGAAAACAGCTCACTATTTATTACGCAGCATTCACAACTCATGTTTAATCTACATAAGGGAAGGCTGGCTCCCAGGGAGGTCAAACAACATCCATAAAATCCTAATCCTGGGGTAGATGGGACACAACTACAAGAAAAGTGTGTGGATGCAGATCCAGGACAAAACAAAAAACAAAAAAACAAAAAAAGACAAAAAAAAAAACCAACAAAAAACCCCCAAACAAACAAACAAACGAACAAAAAACAAAAAACAAAAACCCAAGCATCACCAGGACAATACAAATGCCAAGGAAATTTAAAACTCAATATACTTGCTCATATAGTAATAATACTTCTTTTGCTCCAGAACCAAATACATTAATAGTACCACACATACAAGAAAACTGAAAGTCGACTTTCTAAAGAAGGACCAGTCAGGAGCCACAGGCCTCACTAATCACAGGGGAGTCGCAGGGCAGCAGGGACAGGACAAGCTCTAGTCAGAGACACCAAGAACATCTAACACCAGAGATCAAGAGATGGCGAAAGGCAAACACAAGAATCCTACCAACAGAAACCAGGGTTACTTGGATTCATCAGAACCTAGTACTCCCACCACAGCAAGTTCTGGATATCACAAAACACTGGAAAAGCAAGATTTGGATCTAAAATCATATTTCACAATGCTGATAGATGAACTTAAGGACATGAATAACTCTCTTAAAGAAATACAGGAGAACACACATAAAGAGGTACAAGCCCTTAAAGAGGAAACAAAAAAAATCCCATACAGAATTACAGGAGATCACAAGTAAACAAGTAAAAGCATTTAAAGAGCAAACACAAAAATACCTTAAGGAATTGCAGAAAAACACAAATAAACAGGTAAAGGAATTGAGGAAAACTATCCAGGACCTAAAATGGAAGCAGAAACAATAAAGAAATCACAAAAAACACAACTCTGGAGTTAGAAATCTTAGGAAAGAAGTCAGGAAACATAGATGCAAGCATCATCAACAGAATACAAGAGATAGAAGAGAGAATCTCAGGGGCAGAAGATAACATAGAAAACATTGACAGAACAGTCAAAGAAAATGCAAAATGCAAAAAGACCCTAACCCAAAACATCCAGGAAATCCAGGACACAATGAGAAGACCAAACCTAAGGATAATAGGTATAGAAGAGAGTGAAGACCTCCAACTTAAAAGGCCAGTAAATATCTTCAACAAAATTATAGAAGAAAACTTCCCTAACCTAAAGAAAGAGATGCCCATGAACATATAAGAAGCCTATAGAACTCCAAATAGACTAGACCAGAAAAAAATTCCCCCTGTCACTTAATAGTCAAAACAACAAATGCACAAAACAAAGAAAGAATACTAAAAGCAGTAAGGGAAAAAGGTCAAGTAACATATAAAGGCAGGCCTACCAGAATTACACCAGACTTCTCACTAGAGACTATGAAAGTTAGAAGATCCTGGGCAGATGTCATACAGACTCTAAGGGAACATAAATGTCAGCCCAGACTACTACTATATCCAGCAAAATTCTGAATCACCATAGATGGAGAAACCAAAGTATTCCATGACAAAACCAAATTCACACAATATATTGCCACAAATCCAGCCCTTCAAAGGATAATAAATGCAAAACTCCAACACAAGGAGGGGAACTACATCCCTGAAAAAGCAAAAATGTAATCTTCCAACAAAACTAAAAGAAAATAGTCACATGAATGAAACTCCAGTTCTAACTACAAAAATAACAGGAAGCAACAATTACTTTTCCTTAATATCTATTAATATCAATGGACTCAATTCTCCAATAAAAAGACATAGACTATCAGATTGGATACGTAAACAGGACCCAACATTTTGCTGCATACAGGAAACCCACCTCAGTGACAAAGACAGACACTACTTCAGAATAAAAGGCTAGAAAACAATTCTCCAAGCCAATGGTTTCAAGAAAAAAGCTGGGGTAGCCATTCTAATATAGAATAAAATTGACTTTCACCCTAAAGTGATCAAAAAAGATAAGGAGGGACACTTCATATTCATCAAAGGTATGATCTACCAAGATGAACTCTCAATTCTGAACCTCTAGGCTCCAAATGCAAGGGCATCTACATTCATAAAAGAAACTTTACTAAAGCTCAAAGCACACATTACAACGCACACAATTGTAGTGGGTGATTTCAACACCCCACTCTCTGCAATGGACAGATCATGGAAACAGAAACTAAATAAGGACACAGTGAGACTAACAGAAGTTATGAAACAGATGGATTTAACAGATATCTATAGAACTTTTTATCCTAAAACAAAAGGATATACGTTCTTCTCAGCACCTCATGGTACCTTCTCCAAAATTGACGATATAATTGGTCACAAATCAGGCCCCAACAAATACAAGAAGATTGAAATAATTCCTTTTATCCTATCAGATCACCATGGTCTAAGGCTGCTCCTCAAGAACAACATAAACAATAGAGTGCTCACATATACGTGGAAGCTTAACAACATGCTACTCAATGATAACTTGGTAAAGGAAGAATTAAAGAAAGAAATTAAAGACTTTCTAGAGTTTAATGAAAATGAAGCTGCAACATACCCAAACATACTGGAAAACAATGAAAGCAGTCCTAAGAGGAAAACTCATAGCTTTAAGTGCCTCCAAAAAGAAACTGGAGAGAGCATACA
>JADRCD010227666.1:0-13638 GCA_019843815.1 Montemys delectorum
TGTGTCACTTTTGTTCTAGTATGTTACAGTGAAAAGGTTATATTGCTATAACTGATCACCACAGACTGGGTGACTTATAAATATCAATATTTATTCAGCTCCTTGTTCAAAAGGTTGAGGGCCCAAGGCTGAGCAATTGCATCTGATGGAAACCTTCTTGCTGGTAGAATGTTCTGTGGTTTTGTTCTGGTATGTTACAGTGAAAAGGTTACACACAAAAAGCAGAGGCCAAATGACCTCCCAGCCATGAGAGGCTGCATGATTGACTCAACCCTTAAAATTTGTAACTGTTTTTACCTGGTCCCATTTCTTATTACCTTACAATAGAAATTAATTTTTCCTTCTTTTTTTCTTCCCCTCATTCTCTTCTCCCCTCTCTTCTTTCCCTCCTTCCTTGGTTTATTCTTTATCTTTGTTCTGTGTTGTTTGAGATAGTTTCAGTAAGAAGTGAGGTTCGTTGGTTTGGAACTTAAGATCTTCTGCCTCAATTTCTTTTCCAACTGTAGATTCAACATGAATTTTGGGGAAACATTCAAATTCTACCAAGATATATAAGATCTGGAGAAAAAGTCTGATGAAATGAGTTTGGAGTCACCAGGCTATAATAGGAAAGAAGACCAGGCACATGTAGCACCGAAAAGTCCTTAAATATTGCACACTTAAGTACTTCCCCTAACCTATCCAAGGCATCAAACCATTTTCTGAATTCTAGGAATTCAAAGAAAAAAAAATGTCGTACTAAGAAATTCAAACCTGAGCATCAGCATTAAACTGTTGGAAATCAAAGACAGAAAAACTTCAGTAAGTAAGCACAGAAAATACATGTGTTACTTTTAAAAGAGAAATACTAAAATTTATTTAACTTTTCAATAAAAATTATTGTCTTGGAAGATGGCTCTAGTGACTTATGTGCTTGCTGTGGAAGCCTGAAGACAGGAGTTTGGATACGAAGAACCATGTAAATGTGAGATGGGCGTGGCAACCTGCCAGCAGTTCTAGCCTGGGAAGGCAGGACTAGGGATCTCCAGAGAAAGGTAGGTAGAGTCACTAAATGAGAGCTCTGAGTTTGATTTGAGATCTAACAACCATCAATAAGGTAAAAGATGATTTCATTCATCAATTTAGGCATGTATGCTCATACATGTGTATGCTCACATATGTAAGTGTATGTGTGCATGTATACACACACACACACACACACACACACACAGAAAAGGAAAAAAGGGAAATTAGAATCCAAATGTGAATAGAATTATTCTTTAAAATAATATGCTAAAATGGAATTCTACATTTGAAAGGAATATTTATCAAAATTCAATGGATAATAAAGTTGGTTTTTCCAAACAGTAACAAACATAACTGGCATACCTACACCAAAAATACAGCAATGGGAATTCTTCAGATCTAAAGAAAACAATCTTGCATAGATAGAATTTCAAGATAAACTGAAGATCAACTAATGAAGATAATGTCATACTGCATCTATTAATATCACACATATTGGGATATGAAGATTTATTTTATAGTCATAGCAATTCAGTCAACATAGTTATAAGAATACAGGAGTGGACCAAAATAAAGTAATAGAATGTTCAACAATAGAATAGAAATTCAAAACTAGTCTCACACAAACCTGTACCTGATTTATGACAAGAAAAACAAACACCTTGAATCAAATTGTGTCCCTTCAAAGGATATACTGAGTTCTTAGCTCCCAGTACCTTAAATGATGACCTGCTTTCAGAACAGAGTTATTCTCAGGTGTACTTAGCTAAACCAAGGTTTTAATAGAATAGTATGTGTCCTTGATCCAACATCATTTCCATCTTATGAGACAGGGGACATTTGAGTATGTACAGTCATAAGGAGTGAGAAAATTATATAGTGATAGAGGGAGACCTTAGATTACTCAACTGTGAAGGAACTTCAAACATTGCCAACAAAGCACTGAATGCTAGAGAGAGAAGGACAGTAGCTTGCCTAAAGGCAACTGGAGGAGTATGATCCCATTAGCTTGACTTAAGAGTGCAGTCTCTAGAACTGTGAGAAAAGTAATGGTAAAACAATTCAGTTTTTGTTGCTTCATTATGGCAGCCTTGGGAATCTTACACCACACCACTGCAATTAGATGGGAGTATTGATTAGGTAGTACTTACGGCAGCAGATCGTGCACAAGCATGCTGATCGAGACCCCATGCTTTTATGTCTGAGTCTCACTAAAGTTCGACAGGAATCCATCTGTGTGTAACTGAAACAGGTACAAAAATGCTCAAGATCTGAGCTGGGACTCTGTGGTCAAGTAAAGAATTTTCATAGCTATTTCCTTCTTAATGGTAAAAAAACAAAACAAGCAAATAAACAACAAACATATCAATTGCCCATACCAAAAAAATATAGTGTATTGCAATGAATTCAAATTTAATACTGCTGAAACAGGAAGGATCAATCCCCAAATATCAAGAGAGATGGGGAGGAGATCAAAGAAAAAGATTTTAAAACTTGATTCTAGTTAGATAGAGTTGAAAATGTCAAATTAGCTTATCGTAATGTAAGACAAAACTAAGGCTTTTCTTAAGATAGATCTTAATGATTTAAAGGGTATCATGGAATCTTCTAGAATATTGGTAATGTTCTGTCTTTATATTTGCATACTACTTATACGTGTATTTCCTATATAAGATTTGTCTTATGATTTGTATATTTTTCTCTTTGTCTCAGTTCAAAGATGATATTTATAAAAACAGTGCATGTTACTGGTAGATCTACTTCTCTCTGATAAGTTATCTGAAAACTTGCTGTCTCATGACGTCATTCATTTATTATTGCATGGTTTCTAATGGTGAAGAGTCCAGGCATGGCCTAACTCAGGCTCTGGATGTTTCACTAGTTACTACTTCCTCAAGGTTCAACAGGGAATGAACACCTTCCTGGACCAATCATATGGCAGTCAGGAGAGTTCAGTTCCTTATAGGTCACTGAGAAAACAGACCTCTTTTTTTCTTTCTACACAGCCATGTTCCTCAGAACTTGGCAGCAGTCACCTCCTATAAGATGGAAGGCCAGCAAAACAAAGGTCATGACTTATTGTGACTGACGGGAAGTGACATCCTATCAACTTTGTCATGTTCTGTTAGGTATCACACAGAGGAACAGATACTAGTAGAAGGCTTGAGAGCCCTGTAAATGTTACCTCCACAATATGTAGCTCCTTGGAGCAAAGAGAAAAACCACCAAACATATGTGGATATGTGTGAATCCCTATCCTTCCCAATGCATTTTTTAGTGTACAGGATGAAGCCAATCCTACAGAACCCCTGTGTTATGTGAGGAAGTCTCTGCTGTGTCATGCTCATTGTATAGATGGAGGGAACAGCTGATTTTTAACTGACTGCTGCTATCATCCTCTCCAAAATGAAATGAAGTTGCATAGAGAAAAAAAATCTATCCTCATAAAGATATGGCAAAATACTCCGCTTTAATGGTTTTGAAGAGACTCTTCCAAGTAACAAATGTTCTCACTTACCCTGCCACCCACTTGAAAAGCAGCTGGCATTAGGGGAAAGAATAATGTTGTCTAGTCTATGCATGAAGCCTCACTTTTATTGAAATCCGAGCATTACTGCAAAAAAAAAAAAAAAAAAAAAAAAAAAGGAAAGAGGAGAAAGAAAATGGCCATTGACAACCGCTTTTAATGGGAATGGTATGATACTCTCTCACCCTTTTCTTCATGGCCTGAGGCAGTGATTCCCCAGAGAAAAAGTCTGAAGACACAAAGAAAAGACCTCGTTTGAGAAGGCTTGGTCTGCTTTGATGGCCCAGCAGAGGAAATATTTCCATTGTGTGTGGGGTTTGATATGTAGCTTTGAAAAGAATACAAAATCCTTCCATGAAAAGGTTGAATATTGTGGGGTTTTTTTGTTGTTGTTGCTGTTTTTTAATAAGACTGAAATTCCACTCCAAATGCTTAGTTATTCAGGCTGCCACTTTCTCAGGGGGCACATAAATGTTCCCTTCCTCTTGTTTATGAGTTTTCCATGGAAAATTCAATAATTCTTCTCCTTCGCCATCAAACAGGAAGGGAAAAACATGGAAATGCAGGTATGATGCTTTGAAGATGTGGAAAAGTGACAGGGATGCCTTGTACTCTAGATTGGTGGCACAGTATCTGGAGGTTGGAGAGTTTTCAAGCATAGAACCTGTAAAAGTCATTCCATGGGAAATTTTCTCATTTCTGGTGCAAAAATGCCCAGTGGAAATCAGTGTACCAATACTCTCACCCAGAGATGCGTCCAAATACCTGGAATAGTTTGCTGCTCAGTGTCACTAACAAAGAGAAGAGGGAAATTAAGAACAGGAGTTTATTTAAACAGTGGGATCTATACCACAGTACAGAAAAAGATTGATCTTAATGTTTTCCAAAGTTGGATTGAAATCAGAATTATTAAGAAGATTGTTTCAAAAGCTATATCCCCTCTGGCTTATCTAAATTAGAAACTCTGTGAGGGGAGAGTGGGCAAGGGAGTTTAGGAAAAAGTGGTTTTGTTATTCTTGTTGTTGTTGTTGTTGTTTTGTTTTGTTTTGGTGAGGGGGATGAGAAGTCCAAACAGACTGTCTATGTAAATCAAACAGAAACTTCCAGGTCACAGTGACAGTCTGGGGGAATAAACCTCCTAATTGAAAAGCTCAGTAACTGAGGTAAAGTAAGAGATTACAAATGTCCAAATAGTTACATGAATTCTTTCATTTGTTTCTTGTACCCACAATCCTTAGGGCACAAGTCACTCTTGACACTTCAAGCTTTGTTGATAAGTTCACAGATATGTCCCATCACTGTTCTGCTATGTCCTCCAATGCTCTCCATTTTCTAGGATGTGTACAAATATGTGAACTGCCTGTTGAGGGAACAATCAAGGCCTCTCTAATTACTCTTTCCATACAGTTGTCATCTCTGAGTCTTCATTTTCTAAATGAAAGCAAGCTACCCATCCCAGTTTTCCTCATGTGTCAGGCAATTGAAAACAGGAACAATTTTAACTTTCCCAAAAACATCATCTTTTCCATCTTCAAACAAAATCCTCACTCCTCATAGTAAAGAGAATAAAATACTTCTTTTCCTCATCCATTGCTCGGTCCATGGCTGAGGTCTTTATAACAAAATAAAGATAATATGAAAAAATATGTTTATATGGCACGGGAGCCTTATAAGAAGTTGAAGACTCAATGGAAGAGCAAATTTTGTGTATTTTGTAAAGTTTGATAAAGAAACAGATAATCATTGGGTCATATCACTGGCCCAAAATTTTAATCTAATGTTATAAAACTATTGAGAGGAAGCCAGATTTTTTTCTTCAGATAAGCATGTACCTTTCCTTTAAGGACAGTAAGGACAGTACTGAAATGGATACCCTATGATGCACTTCAGGGAAATGATTTCCTGAGTTTTATGAGTTTCTTCCCTGGACAAGTTAGGAACCTTCCATTCTGCGTCATATTTTGAAGAATTGTATTTCAAATACAAAAAGCCTGACCCAGACTATTTTATATCATGGCATCCAGGTTTGTCTACAAATCTGCCTACAGAGAGATTAACCCTTTCTTCTCTCTCTCAAGGAGTTGGTGGACCACAATTCTGGTAAACAGTCTGCCTGAGAACTCTTCCTCAGCACCCATTAGGATTACCTTTCCATCAGAACTGTGCTGGGGAAAGCCCCTGTCTTCTGGCTCATAGTACAGTACTCATTCTTCAGAAGTGCACGATGCTGTTTAATCAGGTGAAAAGCATAGATGTGCCTATTGCCAAGGCAACATCCTCCAAATCCCTATGCTCACCATTTGCTACTATATTTTACAATCATTCTGCACAAAAGCTGTGTCCTGAGTCATTGCTGATCCAAGCCTGGGGTGACTGCATACATACACAGCACTCCTGTGCAAAATGACCTCATACCAAACTCACATTACAGGTTCTACACCATTGTTCATGTGCTCAGCTGCTGCTTCAACCCAAATTACCAGCGATTGTGCAGCTGATCAACTATGAGAAATGAATAAAGGATAGATGAACAATCTATGTTCTATACAAACTGTCTAATTAACAGTTATGTGACTTGTGGGCTTGTCACCTGTATTTAAAGTTCTATTTGCTACCTTCTTGCTATGTGACCAAAGGTAGTACTTTTATTTTTCTAGTTATCTCTTTTCCTCATCATGTATTAAACAGAAACAATCTATTCAACTCATTTTCAGTGTGGTTGTGAGGTTATAATCTGAATGTATATATGTACAATGTGTAGAAGTTCCTTACAAACTGTCAGGAGTCATCAGTTAGATGGAATTGGAATTCCCTGACCACTTAGTATCTCATATTTAGTGTTAGTGAACACTAGTGTTTAGTGAATTGTCCTAGGATATCCATGTTTTCCATTATTTTCCTAGCAAATTTTTTTCATGATGAACCATGTATTAAATTAGAAGATGAAAGTCTAGAGATATAGAAGTAAAAACAAAACAAAACTAAAAGATATACCTCCCCTGCCATGTTAGTGAATATTTTTTCACTATATATATGTATATACACATTATATATACATATTTATATAATATTTTAAATTTGACAGTTGGGCACCATCTTCTTTATTTGACAAGTGTCTGCAAAAACTGGCTTTTATTCTGCTAAGATAGAAGTCACCAAAGGCTTTTGATCCAAGAAGCAATACTATCTAGCCCAACTTGTTGAGCGAACAGTGTTATTGCTGCATGCTAAGTGTGTGGAAACAGGAGAGTTATTTAGGTCTAATCCTAGTAATCAGGCAGGGGGTGACACTGGCTCCCAGTGCAGTAGTGATGGAGGGGTGAGACTAGTGTCAGACTTGAGTGTCTTCTGGTTTGGTGGGATTTTCTGACATTTGAAAGAAAAAATAATAGGTTGGATAAGAACATAGTTTTCCCTGAGAATTGGAAGGGGGGGCCTACATTTTCCTAAGAGGATATGACTGTTGTGAGAAGGTTTCCAAGGAGAAGAAGGATCCCCATGGTAGCTGTGCTGCGTGTGAGACACCCATCTGTAACCCCCATGGAGAACAGGTATTAACACAGAGATGCCTGCAAAGCCATGGAATCAGAGGGCATCACCCAGGGAGTGAGGCTACTCAGAGAAAGACATGCCTGATCATTATTTATTTGTTTCAGTTTCTATTTCTAAGTCTTCCTTGAATGATTTTGAATTTGCTTGATTGGACACTTACAATGAACCACGACCAAATTTTAGGTATACCTTCATCCGGTGAAGTTTCCTACCACGATGTCTTAAGTTCAACTTCAGACCCTTGTTAAAGCATGCTTCAATGATTACGGAGAGTTATCTGAGTTTTACCCTACAGTTCCTATCTCTACACCATTGTGTTTTTTCAAATGTACTCACATTTCTCCTTGTTTACTTTTCTACAGCCTAATTCATAGCCTATGTCTAGGCTTTTATTTTCAACAGTCAGATTTTACCTGTTACTCTTTCAATTTATTTATTCATTCATTCATTCATTCATTCATTCATTCATCTTTTTCTTATTTATTTTTATTTATTTTTTTACTAGATATTTTCTGTATTTATATTTCAAATGTTATCCCCTTTCCTGGATTCCCCTCTGAAAACCCCCTATGCCCTCCCCCCCACCCTGCTCACCCACCCACCCACTCCTGATTCCTAGCCCTGGCATTCCCCTATATAGGGGCAAAGAGCCTTCACAGGACCTATGGCCTCTCCTCCCATTGATGATCTACAAGGCCATCCTCTGCTACATATGCTGCTGGAGCTATGGGTCCCTCCATGTCTACTCTTTGGTTTGGTAGTTTAGTCCCTGGGAGCTCTGGGGGTACTGGTTGGTTCATATTATTGTTCCTCCTATGGGGCTACAAACCCCTTCAGCTCTTGGAACCTTTCTCTAGTTCCTCCATTGGGGACCCTGTCTTCAGTCCAATGGTTGGCTGAGAGCATCCATCTCTGTATTTGTCAGGCATTGGTAGAGTCCCTCAGGAGACAGTATATCAGGCTCCTGTCAGCAAGTACTTCTTGGCATCTACAATAGTGTCTGGGTTTGGTGACGGTATATGTTCAGTATAGTTGTCTGGCTTGGCATTTGTGTTCTCTTAGGGTCTGTATAAGATCTTCCCAGGATCTTCTAGCTTTCATAGACTCTAGTGACAAGTCTGGTGTAATTCTGATAGGTCTGCCTTCATATGTTACTTGACCTTTTCCCCTTACTGCTTTTAATGTTCTTTCTTTGTTTAGTGCATTTGGTGTTTTGATTATTATATGATGGAAGGAATTTCTTTTCTGGTCCAATCTATTTGGAGTTCTGTAGGATTCTTGTATGTTCATGGGCATCTCTTTCTTTAGGTTAGGGAAGTTTTCTTCTATAATTTTATTGAAGATATTTACTGGCCCTTTAAGTTGGAGGTCTTCACTCTCTTCTATACCTATTATCCTTAGGTTTGGTCTTCTCATTGTGTCCTGGATTTCCTGGATGTTTGGGTTAGGAGCTTTTTGCATTTTGCATTTTCTTTGACTATTGTGTCAATGCTTTCTATGGTATCTTCTGCCCCTGAGATTCTCTCTTCTATCTCTTGTATTCTGTTGGTGATGTTTGCATCTATGACTCTTGGTCTCTTTCCTAAGTTTTCTATCTCCAGTATTGTCTTCCTTTGTGATTTGTTTATTGTTTCCATTTCCATTTTTAGATCCTGGATGGTTTTGTTCACTTCCTTCACCTGTTTGGTTGTGTTTTCCTGTAATTTTTAAAGAGATTTTTGTGTTTCCTCTTTAAAGTCTTTTACCTGTTTACCTGTGTTCTCTTGTATTTCTTTAAGGGAGTTATTTATATCCTTCTTAAATTCCTCTATAATCAGCATGAGATGTAATTTTAAATAAGAGTCTTGCTTTTTTGGTGTGTTGGGGTAACCAGGGTTAGCTGTGGTATGAGAACTAAGTTCTGATGATGCCAAGTAGTCTTAGTTTCTGTTGCTTATGTTTTTGCGCTTGCCTTTCACCATCTGGTCATCTCTGGTGTTAGCTGGTCTTGCTGTCTCTGACTCTGGCTTGTCCCTCCTACAAGCCTGTGTGTCAGTACCTCTGGGAGACCAGTCCTCCCTGAGAGGAATTTGGGTATGGAGAGCTATGGTACAGGGTCAGCTCTGGGGTGCAGACAGAGATCAAAAGGATCTTATCCTCAGCTGATCCTTGGTTCTTGTGTCCTGATGGCTCTGTGAGAGTCCCTCTTGGGCCAGGAAGTTGAAGAGAAGTGGTAGTCTTACCTGTCCTTGAAGGTGTATAGGCACTCCTGGGATGCCAGCTCTCACCAGGTGGTAATTGTATATGTAGCTCTGTGACACAGGATCAAATTTGGGTGGAGACAGAGACCAGAAGACTCCTGTCCCAGGCTGCCCCTTGATTCCTGTGTCCTGAGGGTTCTGGGCAGGTTACTCTGAGCAGCAGTGGTGGTCCTACCTGCTCTCGCAGGCCTGTCTGCACTCCTGAGAGACTCGCTCCCTCCTGGTACTATTTGAGTATAGAGCCCTGTGGCCTCATTCATTTTTTAAAAACAGTCACCAGGGAGGCTGAATGGTTATATGTTTACAGGTGTGTTCAGGGGATTTCAACATGGCTGAGGTAGTTCATTTCAAGACACTGTGTAGAGTCCTGGATTGTAGGTCTTCAGTGGAAGACAGAAGAACCTGCACAATTAATGAGCATTTCATTGACAGTTTTGCAATATGCTTGAACATATTTACCAGCTATGTAGCAACCAGATTTGTTTTCCTGGTCTTTTAAGAATTTCTATAAACACACTAATCCACTTACTGCCCAAGGTCAGTATATTGGATTCTGTTTTCTGCATTTAGGCATACTGATCAATAAAATGCTTTTCTTATTAGGGGAAAATGTCTTGCTTTGCTCTGTAATAATTTTACCATGCTTTTATTGTTTCCTCTATTAGATCAGCTAGCTCCTTTTGAACACACCATAACCTCATCAACCCTACCTACACTTGCATATAAGACAGAACCCAACTGTGCCATGATGGGTCTAAAATGCCCTACCACACTCTCAGGAGAGTTGTAAGGTATTTTAATGTAATGATACTTCTGAACACAGAAAAACCTACATCCATTAAATTTTTGGATCCAAAGAGGAAATTATGCACACACTCACACATGCACATGTTCACACACATGCACACACACATACACACACACACACACACACACACACACACACACACACACAATTAGTGAATATAAGGACATTATGAACCAAGAAAAGTTTACATAGTACTTTTATTCTAGGTAACGAGTAGAAAAAAAAGGATCCTCTGTTAGTTCAGAAATGAAGACAAATATGGTTCATATGGGAACTAGTCAAAGAAAAGAGAATGAATTACAGGACTTCATTTGGGCTCAAATGAGGTTGATTCTCAAGTACAGTTCTTCGGTTTGGTTGAAAGTCAAGGAAATGTCCCCAGTGCCTACTGCATGTAACAGATATAGTCATGCTCTTCTGGTAGCAACTCTGAATCAACCTCCCAGTTCCCTCTATATCTTTGATGCCCTGATATTACAGTAGAGAGGCTTGAATGGAGCAAATAACCATTTAGAGGAGGCCAAACACAGGCAGTCAGACTCTCTGAAGCGGTGGTGGAGATGAAAGCCGGGCTTCTGATTGTTGGTGTGCCAGCCCATGGTTTTTTGCCTAGTGGTACTTAAACAGCCAAGCAGTGTACGTTAGTTTCATGTTCTTTCAACATAGGAGTCAGCTATTTTCTCAGATGATTTCACAATGGAATACATGTGTTTTCCAACAACTAATGAGCTTCCCATCCTCAGATCCAGGGGTCCCTAAATACCAAAACTTTGGCTAAGCTGGTAGAGTCCTTTCCATCCAGAATTCTGATTAGATTCCAGTCTTTAGATGATTCTGTTTCAGAATCAGGCTTGAAGCAAGCTGAGGACTTATAGCTTGTGAGTTGAATTCATTTTGGTTATTGAGGTTTTGCATTCAAAGAACTGGAATTAGTATAAGGAGATGGTTTATCAAATGGGTTTCAACTTAGCCAAATTCTCCAGATTGTTTTGGAATTGGGAACTCACCCAAATAAACCCATCAGTTAGGGGGCTGAAACATTGCCCACTAAGTCAATTTGGATTCCCCTAATGAGAATTTTAATCAGTGATCTCTGGGAAGCAGCCAGGCTCCCGGGCAGATGTGCATGGGACTGAAAGGATGCACTGCTGCCTTGGCAAGCAACTTCCATTCTAGAAAAGAAAGCCCCAAGCAAGTTACTCTACTAAGCTGGGCTCAGGATAGACAAGGAAATAACAGTTCCTACAGCCACGGTTTTTACATGAGCATGTGGTATGTGTGTGTGCATGCATGTGTGTGCGTGTGATGTATGTATGTGTTGGTGCTTGTGTGAATGTGTATATGTGTACAGGTGTTGAAATGAGTGCATGTATAGTATATCTGTGACATTTATATGTATTTGTGTGGGTGTGAAGATACAAGCATGTATATAGAGGACACAGAGGTTGTCGTGGATTTTTTTTTCCCCAGTTGCTTCTGCACCTCATGATTTGAGAAAGAGTATCTTACTGAACTTGGAACACCTTGATTTGGCTCGGCAGGCCAGCTAATACACTGGTCCGTCTCCACTCCTCCCCAGCATTGGCCTTACAGATGCATATTCTCATGTACAGTTTTTCCTAGGAAGCATGCATCCTGAAATATTTAAATATCTATAATTTGGTGGCATTTCAGTGCCACTGGCTTTAAAATCCCTTGAGAATTGTCATAGTCAAAGTTTAGAAAGCCTTCTAGACATCCTTTTCCATTGCAGGGCAGCCTTCCTTCAGATTATTCTGTGTGCTCACAGATTGAATGATAATTAGCATACAGCCTAGCTGTAATGCAGTGTAGGCTTTGCTTCAGAACGATCATGACAAGAGTAGGGATCGGGCCTCATATCCTCTTGCTTGCTCGACAAGCACTTCACCTGCTAAGTCACTTCCTCCTACAGTAATATTCTCAAAACTTGTTTGACATTCATTTTTTTTTAATTTTCTTATGTGTGTGAGTGTTTCGCCGACATGCTTGCATGTGCACCAGGAGCATGCTGAGTGCTGGTAGAGGTCAGAAGAACACATCACATCACCTTGCAACTGGGATTAAGGATGATTGTAAGCCACCACATGGGTGCTTGGAACTGAACCTGGTTCACTGCAAGGACAGCAAGTGTCCTTGATCTCTTAGTCATCTTGCCTGCCCCATCTCACAACAATCTTTCAACATGTTCATTTGTTTATTTTAGTTAAAATATAATTACATAATTTTCCTTTTTCCTTCTTTCCTCTGACCCTTTTCTCATCCCCCTTACTGCCTCTCAAGTTCACAATCTTTTACTTTGCTTGCTGTTGTTACATATATGCATAAATACATGAATACATCCTACTGAGTCCATTTCATGTTGCTTGTATGTATATGATTCCAGGGCTGATCACTTTGTGTTGGATAACCAGTTAGAGAGCATCTTCCTAAGGAAGACTAATTTTTCTCTCAGAGGTCATTAGTAGTTCTTTGTCTAGGGGTGGGATCCTGTGCAGTTCTTCCTTTCACATTATCATATCTATGGGTGTTGCCATTTGGGGAAGGTTGTCTTTAAGCAGCTATACAGTTGCAGTAACATGAGTATGGTGTTCTTGTCATTTCTAAGAGTCACAATTTCACAACAGACTTGCTGGTTCTCTAGCTCTTACAATCTTTCTGTCCTCTCTTCTACCATGTTGCCTGAGTCTTTACTGTGGGATCGGTGTTGTAGACGCATCGATTGGAACTGGAGATCCTATAATTATTTGTTCCTTATATTTTGACCAGTTGTGCTTTTCTGTGATGTAGCATCATCAGCTGCAAGAGAAGTTACTTTGATGTGTGGGAAGCACACTTACATGTGCATATAAGGACAAATATTTAAATAAAGTTAGGAATTATGTTGTTTAATAAAAATGGCATCATTATGATCTCCTCTGTCTATGAACTGAGTAGCCTTAGATAGTTGGCTAGGTTTACAGTACCAGGCAGGATTTCTCTCCTGTTGAGTGAACCTCATGTTCAATTAGGCAACTGTTGGTTATTGTAAACATAGAAGTACCACTATTGCACATTACCTTGCTGTATTGGCTGGCCAATGTTCTTCAAAGGTGTCAACCAGCTAGGATTATTGATAGCTTTCCCCTTTTGGAAGCTTGTACAAAACCTTCTGACACTATGAAATCTAGTTCCCATGGAGGCATTTGTTAGGCCCTATCCAGCTCTAATCTTTTGAGTCTTGTATCCAAATTACATGATTTTTTTTTTTTAGCATACTTGTATATTATTTTTATTTTTTATTAGGTATTTTCTTTATTTACATGTAAAATTTCCCTTTCCCAGGTTCCCTTCCAAAAAACAAACAAACAAACAAAAACAACAAGAACAAACTCCTTTTGCCTCCCCCCTCCCCATGCCTGCCACCCCACCCTCTCCCACTTATTGGCCCTGGCATTCCCCTACACTGGGGCACAGAACCTTCACAAGGCCGAGGTCCTTTCCTCCTA
>JADRCD010227666.1:16167-26291 GCA_019843815.1 Montemys delectorum
TCACACAGACACAGATGCACACACACACACACACACACACACACACACACACACACTGCATGCATACACTCGTCTTTTTCTATAATGTCCCACTATCTACACCACAGTATTAGGAGCCTCTTTATTTCTGACTCTATCATTCCCTGTTAACTGAATGAGTCAACACTAGGAGAACCTGGGGCAGTGGGTATAACGTTCTTGGACATATGATCGGAGATCAGGGAAAAAGAAGAGTATGCTGAAATTCTTCAACACTGCACAGAGCGTTTATGATATATTGTTATTCTGCTGCTAATGAGAAAACAACTAGAGTATCCATTGTTTTGAAAGCCCTGGAGCAATAACTGAGAGCTTTGCATTCTTATCCACAGGCAGCAGACAGAGACACCATTTCTTCACCCAAAGACCAAAGGGAACCTGTACTGTCTAAGTAAAACTATGTTTAGAATCTCAGCCTAAACAAAAACCAGATGTTTATTTTTTAAAACAGTGAGTATTCTTGTATCATGCAGCTTTTCATTGTTAGAAATGCCTGATGTAAGTGAACCTGTAAGAAGAAACAGTAGTTTTGGCTCATGGTCTCAGAGGCCCCCATCTGGGGTCCCTTGGCTCCATTGCTCTTGCACAGGGAGCAACGGCTTATCATAGAGCAGCTAGAGGAAGAGAGGCTGGCTTTACTCTCGTCTACAAGAAAACCTCTGGTGATCTAACATTCTCCACTACGTTTCGTCTTTAAAAGTTTCTATACCTCCTAAGAATATGACACTTGGGGTCAAACCTCAAACACTGTAGCCTTGAGGGGCACACTTTTCTACACAGTCACAAATGTTAATTCAACAAGCATTTATTTCTTATGTCCCAGATGTTGATGCAAACACTGAAATTATAGGAGAAGTCTGAGGGAAAAAAAATATGTGTGTTGGATAAGTGCTAAGGAGTAAAAGGAAGGAAACTAAACTTGTTCAAAAGAGGCTAAAACGTAAGCAGAACAACCAGGAAAAGGCCTGAAGAGAGAGAGGTGTCTATCCAGTCCAGGAAAGTAACGCTAAGCAAAAGGAACAGTAAGTGAACAGCCTTTGAGGCAGTACTGTGCCGGGGTATCCTGGATGCAGAAGGGACTGGACTGCTTGGCTGTAGGAGTGTGAGTCACAAGAGGGTCGTGGAGGCCAACTCACATGGTGCGTGTGGCTCACAAAGAGTATTTGGGCTTTAATTCTGAATTAAATGTAAATCCATTAGACAGTTCTAAGCAGAGGAAAAAAAAAAAAGTGAATTGACTTCTGTTTTAGAAGAATGACTTTAGCTCCTGTTTTGGAAGTCTATGGCTGAGAAATTACAGATCCCCCTAGGCAGAAAATTATGGGTTGGTCCAGGTGAGGTGTGGTGGTTTAAAGCAAAGGAGATAGTTAGGTGCGTGTTATAAAAGTCAACTGGGGCTAGCAAGATGGCTCAGCGGGTAAGAGCACTGACTGCTCTTCTGAAGGTCCTGAGTTCGGATCCCAGCAACCACATGGTGGCTCACAGCCACCCGTAATGAGATCTGATGCTCTCTTCTGGAGTGTCTGAAGCCAACTAGAGTGAATTACGCCGGAGCAAGCGGGGCCGGAGCAAGCGGGGCCAGAGTGAGTGGGGCCGTAGCTAGCAGGGTCGGAGCGAACAGGGCTGGCAGAGGTCCTGAGTTCAATTCCCAGCAGCCACACACATGATGGCTCATGGCCATCTGTACAGCTACAGTATACTCACACACCTAAAATAAATAAAATAAATCTTTAAAAAAAAAAAAGTCAACCGATATCCTGACAGATTGTGCATGTGACATGAAAGAAGATTGAAGGCTGATACCAAGAATAAAGCCTCAGACACTGAAAGAATGGAACTTTCCATTGATAAAGATTGGAGGGGGCTGGCGAGATGGCCCCGCAGGTAAGAGCACTGACTGCTCTTCCCAAGGTCCTGAGTTTGGATCCCAGCAACCACGTGGTGGCTCACAGCCACCCGTCTGAAGACAGCTACAGTGTATTACACAGGAGTGAGCCGGCAGGAGCGAGCAGGGCTGGAGTGAGCATGGCTTGAGCAAGTGTGGCCCGAGCGAGCGTGGCTGGAGCGAGTTCAATTCCCAGCAGCCACGTGATGGCTCACGACCATCTGTACAGCTAAAGTGTACTCAGACACACAAAATAAATAAATAAATAAATAAATCTAAAAAAAAAAAAAGACTGGAAAAGTTCAGGAATTTAAAAGGATACCAGGAGTTCAGAGTTTGAACACAGTAAAGGTAAAATTGTGGTGCTTTGAGTATGCTTGGCCCATGGAAAATGCTATGATTGGGTATGGCCTTGTTGTAATAGATATAGTCTGGACGAGGTCTGTGAGTCTTCTTCTATTTGCCTTCAGGACAAAATAACTTTCAGCTCCTCCAGTGCCACGTCTGCCTGGACATTGCCACGCTTCCTGCCGTGTTGACGACGGACTGAAACTCAGATAAGGCAGCCCTAATTAGATGTTATCTTTTATAAGAGTTGCCTTAGTCCTGGTGTCTCTTCACAGCAATGGACACCCTAAGACAGAAGTTGGGCAGAAGACAGGGACTGCGGCATTGCTGTGGTAGGATTGACCGTGTTTTTTTGTTTGTTTGTTTGTTTGGAGGAATGTAGTTTTGGGGACTTTGGATTTGGAAAGCCATAGAATGCTAAGTCACACTTAATGAGCCATTCTAGTCGGAATATGGAAGCCACTGGTGCTGAGAATGATTTAAACTCTGGCGACTGTTCTTAGGATGTTTTGATGAAGATTATAACTGCTTTTTGCCCTTGTCTGGAGAGTCTGCCTGAGTGTAAGGTAAAGAAATATTTAATTACATTGAAAAGGAAGTCTCAAACAGCCTAGCAAGACTTAGTCTTCTGGTTTAATCTCATGAAGAGCATTTTGATTGTAGTGGCTATTCCTGGTTGTCAACTTGACTACATCTGAAATGAACTACAATCCAGAATTAGAAGGCTCACCTGTGGCCCTAATCTGGAGGCTGAGAGATACAAGTTTCTGACCTGAATCTTGGCATGGAGACCTTGAGGAATAGTGGCTACGAATCCCATAGGATTAACATAGAAAGCTCTATGAGTTCAAGGTCATCCGGGGTTAAAGGTGTGGTGGCACACACCTTTAACCTGGGCCACACTTTTTGCTGGAGACCTATACAGGGACATTGGAAGAAGGAAGGCTCTCTGCTTCGCCTGCTTGCCTTGTAGGACTGAGCAATTGTTGGATCCTTGGACTTCTATTCACAGCTGCTGCCGTGACTGTTGTTGGGAGTTGATTGTTGGGAGTTGGACTACAAACTGTAAGTCATCAATAAATCCCTTTACTACATAGAGACTACCATAAGTTCTGTGACTCTAGAGAACCCTAACTAAGACATTGATCAAGCACAGTGAGCTTAAAAAGGAAAAATAATACAAAATGTATGGTTTTAAAGGGACAGCAGGAAATGGAATGGAGCTAAATCCTGTGTTCAAGGTTAGAAACAGATTAAGGGAGTAGTGACCTCAGGGCAAGATCCCACACAGTTAAGCTTATCATTTATGATTTGTAGTTGAACAAGAAATAGTATGTTATGTTAGGTACTACTACAAACTGGCTATTAATCTCATCTGCACTTTTAATCAGGCATGAACTACAATCCAAAACTGAAGGGCACACCTGTGATCCAAATCCAGGCTATAAGACACAGGATTTTGATCTAGATCTTGAGGCATAATGACCAGGAAAAGCTTAGGCCCAGGCATGGAAGTACATGAATTTAATCCCAGAACTCAAGAACCAGACACATGCAGATCTCTGAGTTTAAGATCAGTTTGCAGAGAAAGTTTGAGGACAGCCAAGCTTAGGCAATGAAGGATATAATAGAACATGGGGTAGAGGAGGGGTGTGTGTTCCAGCCCCAACAAGCAGCAGAACTTGGCAGCCTTGGCCACATGGCTCTGGCTTTAGAGTCAAAAATAGAAGGAAAAACTGGGACAATTGATGTTGATTAGCTGGAGCTAAGAAATTGGCAGTGATTTAGAAGAGAGCAGCATCACTGAGGTGAAATCATCTGGGAAGTGTTTTCTGAGAGCACAAAGAAACTGTGTTCCAGAGATAGCCAACATTGTACCTTATGCTGCAGCTGGACTTGGTGATGTGTAAGAATTACCAAGGTGGCACTGGTTTTGAAGGCATGAAAGGGTCATGAAGAGTAGCTGAGTCTTGTCACTGTAAGGGGCCAGCCAGGAGAGTTCATCAATGACCGTGAAGCTTTAATTGCAGTTGACGGCCCAGGACTGAAGGGGTCATGCAAGGAAGTTAAGACCTGGCACCATGAAGGAAGCCTCTAAGATGCTATTAATGAAGCCTAGTTGAAATGGAAGACTCCAATAAATTGGAGATGCAAATACTGCAAGATGATCACCAAGAACAGTAGCAAAAATAGAGTGGAGTCAACCTAAGCCTAGAGTGCTACAGAGGGCAGAGCTGGAGAAGTGACCTAAGCCCTTTAAAGAAGTCCAAATGACCATGTGTGGATCCCAGACATTGGAACAAGAAATATAAAACTAAAGTTGTCTTAGAGAATCCAAGATCTTAAAGATGCCAGAGTTGTGGGATACCTGTTGAGGAAAGCTGCTAAAAGGGAGTTGGAATTTCTATATACACTAGTAAGAAATATATTTTATACATATTGGGAATTTCTACATACCCAAGACAAAAAAATTTGTTTCAGTCACCAAAGCTGTAAGTAGTTGGACATCAGACATGGAGACACAGCATTTGGAGTTTGCCCAGCTGGTTTTCAATATTGCTTTGGTCCAGTATTTTCCCACTGTGACATTTTGGAATGGTAATATATGCCAAATAATATATCCTTTGCTGTTGGAAATATGTGATCTGCTTTTCTATTTTGATTTTATGTGGGAATCACAAAATTGCATGAATCTAAGAAAATACATTGAACTTTGGACTTTTAACCATTGATGAGACCGTAATAGACTATGGAGATGTTTGAAGTTGAACTAAATGTATTTTGCATTATGCTATGCCACTGAGCAAGTCTATGGGGCCATGGCGTGGAATGTGGTAGTTTGGAATGGAAAGTGCTATGATTAGGTGTAGCTTTGTTGGAATAAGTATAGCCTTGTTGAAGGAAGTCCATCACTGTGGATGTGGGCTTTGAAGTTATAGTCAGTGCAGAAAAGACCCTCCTTCTAGGTACCTGTGAGAAAGATTTCTCCCATTTGCCTTCAGAACAAGCTCCTCCAGTACCATGATGATAATTGACTGAACCACAGAATTTATAAGTCAGCCCCAGTTACATACTGTCCTTTATGAGAGTTGTCTTGGTCATGGTGTCTCTTCCCAGCAATCGAAACCCTAACTAAGCTCCTGGCTCAATGATCAAACCTGTCTCCAACAAATAAGATGGAGAGTTCTCCTGTGACCTCTGCCTGTACACAGGAACATGCACACACATGCATGTGTAGACTCTACACACACACACACACACCCACACACACACAAGAAAAAAGGGAAGAGGAGAGTAGTTGGGCTATCTAGACATATGACACTTCCCTGAGTTCCTGAACTGCTGTTTTGCTTTTCCTTCCAAAGGAAAGCTTAACCTTCAACCTCCGGTTGGTAACTTGTTCTGCCTCCTCCACCAGGGTGTGACAAAGATAATCTTGTAGCTGCCACTACTGGGAATGAATGCAGTTGTCAGGGGCAGTTCTCATATAGCAATGAGCATCAAACCCAACTTTTCTCCTGACTCTTGATTCCTAGATGTTTTAAAATAAGGGTTCCCAAGTTTCTTTGCTGAGGAATGCCTTGAAGTCTTCAGGGTGTATACAGGTATTGGTCCCAGTTTCTTGTATAAACACATCAGTACCCAACCCATTCACTATGGCCATGCTCCTGCCTGGCCTGAGAATGGGTCTCGAATCATATCTGATCCCTGTGGAATAACCTGATGTCTATCATATGTCCACATCTCTGGGTTTATAAGAACTTGAAACTAAACCTGTGGGCCAATGAAATGAAAAAGGCTGGAAGAGCTCCAGTGTGGGCGTGCCTTCCGCCTGCACTCCATATTAAACTGTATTCCTCTGGGATTCACATTCAGGTGCTGTGACGGGCTACTCAAAAAACTGCTTCCTGCCACAATTCCCTGCTCAAACCTGACAGAAGATTTGAGGAGCAAGGTATTTGAGGAAGCTGAGAAGAACTTTTTTCATTCTTATCACATAGAGTTTATATCAATTTTAATCTCTTATAAAGGAGATATAATCAGATAGAAACCTTTAAGGAGTTTGCTTAGTAAATGCTTAATAAATGCACAGTTACTTGTGTATGTGGAAATTAATAATTACTTTAGACATATCTTTGAAAGAAACAAATCAAAATGTTGATAATGGCAAATTTCTTTAGTAGGTATTGTCTCAGTGCATACACATATATTAGTTTGCATACATTTTCTTTTTACTTTCTGTGTATGTGTGTGTGTGTGCGTGTGTGTGTGTGTGTGTGTGTGTGTGTGTGTGTGTGTGTATTGTGAGTACAGGTGCCCACAGAGTTCAGAAGAGGATGTTGAATCCTCTAGAGCTGGAGTTATAAAAAGTTGTATGTCTTCAGACATGGGCACTCATAGCCCTGTTTATATTTCCTTACTGGGATCATCTGGAATGATTCAGAAGATGTTGGCATGTGGAAACTAAAGGACTTGACCAAGGACATAAAGCTTTTACAAAGAAGACTGGAGTTCACAGTAAGGTCCCGTTGTCTTCATTATACAACGTGGCCTACTAACTGTTATATGCCTACTAACTGTTACGCGCCTACTAACTGTTATGCTCCTACTAACTGTTATGCTAATACAGTAGGTGTATTGAACAAATACTGTTAATACTTTGTAAGTGAGTCAACAGCACTGTATGGTCTTAAAAGTGACATAAGTGCTTTCATTTTTTTCTTTATATATATATTTTTTTTAATTTTATTTTTTATTAGATATTTTCTTTATTTACATGTCATGTGATTTCTCCTTTCCCAGTTTCCCCTCCAAAAGCAAAAACCAAAAAACAACAAGAACAAACCCCTGTTCCCTCCTCTATTCCCCTGCTCACCACCCCACCCTCTCCCTCTTACTGGCCCTGGCATTCCCCTACACTGGGACACAGAACCTTCACAGGGCCAAGGGCCTCTCCTCCCATTGATGACCAACTTGGACATCCTCTACTATACACATGCTGCCAGAGCAATCAGTCCCACCATGTGTACTCCTTGGTTGGTGGTTTAGTCCCTGGGAGCTCTGAGGGTACTAGTTAGTTCATGTTGTTGTTTGTCCTAAGGGGCTGCAAACCCTTTAGCTCCTTGGGTCCTTTCTCTAGCTCCTTCATTGGGGATCCTGTACTCAGTTTAATGGATGGCTGTGAGCCTCTACTTCTGTATTAGTCGGGTACTGTCAGAGCCTCTCAGAAGACAGCTAAATCAGGCTGGATTGTCCTTCCTTCAGTCTCTGCTCCATAGTAAGTCTCTGTAACTCCTTCCATGGTATTTTGTTCCCCCTTTTAAGAAGGAATGAAGTATCCACATTTTGGTCTTCCTTCTTCTTGAGTTTCTTTTGGCTTGTGGATTGTACTTCGTGTATTCCAAACTTCTGGGCTAATAACCACTTATCAGAGAGTATATACCATGTGTGTTCTTTTGTGATTGGGTTACCTCACTCAGGATGATATTCTCCAGATCCATCCATTTGCCTAAGAATTTCATAAATTCATTGTTTTCAATAGCTGAATAGTAATCCATTGTGTAGATATACCACAATTTCTGTATCCATTCCTCTGTTGAGGGACATCTGGGTTCTTTCCAGCTTCTGGCTATTATAAATAAGGCTGCTATGAACATGGTGGAGCATGTGTCCTTAGTACACGTTGGAGTATCTTCTGGGTATATGCCTTTGAGTGGTATAGCTGGGCCCTCTGGTAGAACTATGTCCAATTTCCAGAGAAACTGCCAAACTGATTTCCAAAGTGGTTGTACTAGCTTGTAATGTAAATTTGAATGATTCTACCATAAAAGTCATACACACTAGCCAAAACTCAGAAAAATAAATGAATTCCATAAAAGCTGTCCAAAATTTTCATGTTATTTTGTTTTTATTTAAATTGTGTTCCACTGGTTATAACAGCCAAATGATTCAGTTGCCCAAATATATACTCATTGTGGCTCAAAAGCTTTACTGCAGAATCTAAGTTTACCAGGTTGTCTCACTGGAGTTCCAAATGTAAATTTCTATATGAGTACATAGAATACACAGAGACTCTAGGCACACACTGGGCAAGTGGAAGGTGTGTGCAATCAAAATCATACAATCATTCAGATGATCAGGAATTTAATGTCTTCTCTGAATATCTCCACATCAGGAGCAGCATAGAAATAGAAGAGTAATCATTACTCAGACAGGGAGGGGACTTGTAGAATGAAGGAAAGCTACTAGGACCATGGCCAGCAGAGAGGTATTTGGACAAAGGCTGGGAATGGTTTAGATGATAAAAAGGGAGGTAGGGTAGATGGATTAGACAAGCATGTGCTGAGCAGAGAGGTGTGGGTAAAATGGAAGAATTATGAAGGAAGGAAAGAAGCTTATTACAGCAGAGGTTCTCAACCTATGGCAAACTTTTGACATCTTTGGCAAGCCTCTATCTCCCAAAATAGTTATACTACAATTCATAACAGTAGCAGAATTGCAGATATAAAGTAGCAACAAAAATAATTTTATGGTTGGGGGCAGGCACAACATGAGGAGCTGTATTAAAAGTTGACAGCACTGAGGGCGAGCTTCAGCCCCAGGAATCAGGCGGGACCAGCTGAGAGGCATAGGCCTCAGGAATTGCAGGGGAGTTGCAAGACTGCAGGGACAGGAACCTCTCAGCTTCCGAGTGACAGAGCTGGAGCAGCGACCATCTCTGCCTCCTCCCTGCTAGGGGAGAGCTTCCCTCCAAGGCGGGCTTCAGCCTAAGGACTCAGGTGAGATCCAACATTTTCTCTCTGGTGTCTTGCTAAGGCAGGACCAGCTGGGAGGCATAGGCCTCAGGAAGTGCAGGGGAGTCCCAGGACTGCAGGGACAGGAACCTCTCAGCCTCCAAGTGACAGAGCTGGATCAACGACCATCTCTGCCCCCCTGAGAGCAGAGGGCCTGCATCCAGGGCGGGCTTCAGCCCCAGGAATCAGGCAGGACCAGCCAGGAGGCATAGGCCTCAGGAATTGCAGGGGAGTCGCAGGACTGCAGGGACAGGAGCCTCTCAGCTTCCAAGTGACAGAGCTGGATCAGCGACCATCTCTGCCCCCTCCCTGCTAGGGGAGAGCTTCTCTCCAAGGCGGGCTTCGGCCCAAGGACTCAGGTGAGATCCACCATTTTCTCTCTGGTTACTTCCTAAGGCGGGACCAGCTGGGAGGCACAGGCCTCAGGAGTGGAAGGGGAGTTGCAGGGCAGCAAGGAAAGGTCAAGTTCTAAGACACCAAGAACTTCTAACACCAGAGATCAAGAGATGGTGAAAGGCAAACGCAAGAATCCTACCAACAGAAACCAAGACTGCTTGGCTTTACCAGAACCTAGTACTCCCACCTCAGCAAGCCCTGGATATCCCAAAACACCAGAAAAGCAAGATTTGGATCTAAAAACTCATCTCACAATGCTGATAGAGGAACTTAAGAAGGACATGAATAACTCCCTTAAAGAAATACAGGAGAAAACAGATAAAGAGGTACAAGCCCTTAAAGAGGAAACAAAAAAATCCCATAAACAATTACAGGAGATCATAAGTAAACAAATAGAAGCCCTTAAAGAGCAAACCCAAAAATCCCTTAAGGAATTGCAGGAAAACATAAACAAACAGGTGAAGGATCTGAGTAAAACCATTCAGGACCTAAAAATGGAAGTAGAAACAATAAAGAAATCACAAAAGGAGACAACCCTGGAGTTAGAAATCTTAGGAAAAAAGTCAGGAAACATAGATGCAAGCATCACCAACAGAATACAAGAGATAGAAGAGAGAATCTCAGGGGCAGAAGATAACATGGACAACATTGACAGAACAATC
>JADRCD010227667.1:0-27098 GCA_019843815.1 Montemys delectorum
TCCGAGCATGCCAGATATGAAGACTTCTTTTTATTTGTAATAACGGCAGTAATTATGATGGCTACATTTTTTGGGGGGGGGTACGGAAGGCACTCTGATAAACCCTGCATATGGATTAAATCACTCTATTCAGAAGGCTCTTTGAAGCAGGAACTATTCAACCTCCTGACCCAGGAGTCTAAGTTAAGCATCAGATGGCTGGGGTCAAGATTCAAAAACAGATGCTTGTAGCTTGGGAGCCCGTGTACTTATCCTGATTTTAGAATCTCTAATTTTTATAAAATCATTTCATTGGTCTGCTTTTCCTTCGGTGTTCTTTCAAACCTCTCCCCAGATATGAGAGGATTCTGTGGTCTTCATGAGAGATATCTCCATTCGAGGGGACTTTCAGGGGACATCTTTGCCCCACCTGGAGCCCAAATGAGAGAAATGGGCTTATTGTTATTTTAATTTCTTCCCTCAGATGTCAGCCTCCTCTTTGGACATAAAAGAGAATGCACTTTTGAAAGAATTTCCAAGGACTTCCAATCTTTTCCACTAGCTGAAACTTTCAAGTCCTAAGATTTGAATTGTATGTCAAATTCTCAAAAGCTATGAAAGACTTAAACAGCTTTCAAGATAAAGTTGTGAAGCTAGATGGATTTGAAAGGGAAATGACATGCATTCGATTTCAGTGTTAGGATTCCAGTTATTTCGACTGAGCTGAGGTGGTTAGTCACAAGGTTTGTGTGTGGAAAACAGATGAAAATATTGAGTCCATTTTAATAGTGTGAACATACGGACTAGATGGAAATTTTAATGGTGGCATCTCTCTCCTGGTTTCCTTTCTTGTTACTATGTTTTAAGCAACAGCTCTGCCCTGCCAAACCACCCTTCTACACCGAATTTAGAATCTTATGGGCACATGCTTTCGGCAGAAAGATCCCTTTACCATAATATTAGTAATTTCAGTCAGCTTATTTGAATGCCAGTGGAAATTTAGGGTGTTCTAACATTATATTGATTTCCAAAAGTAGAAATATGCTTCTAATATAACCACTTGCAAATATTACTGCCGTCCTCTCACGGGCTGTATTTAGTTTTGAAAAATGAAAATCGTAGTTTTATTTTAGCCAGAATAAGTACGGAAATCTTTAATTTAAAAGGCATTGGTTAAATCTTGCATAATTGCTTCCGAATTGAAATTAACACTGCATTTTTCCTTATGAACTCATTTATTCAATAGATGGCTAGAGTATGCCTCCAGTGAAAGGCTTTGAAGCATAATTCGTGTTACTCCACTTCTCTGGGATGCTTCAGGGAGTGGATCTGGGGATGTGAAGGGGTATTTGGTGAATTTGGCTCAAAGGAAGTGTGTTGAGTAGAAAAGAGAGGACTAATCATTCATGAGTCTAAGGGAGAGATAGAGAAGTAAAAGTAGGAAATATCTTTCATTGAAGAGAATGAAGGAGATTTGTGTGCTATTTCTCTTTATATCTAGTAGAAAGCCAGTTCTGGAGAGATTCAAAACACTAAAACAAAGCTGCCTTAACAGCACACAGTAGTGGGAGAAAGGCAACTGTGTCTTTCAAAGTTTTATTTTACTGTGGAATAAGGCACCTTACAAAGATAAAGAATTCATCCTTTTTTTGAAATCTTTTTGTCTCCAATAAAGCTAAGCCACACTAAGTAATGGAGAAGATGAATTAAGAAGAAATAATATGGAGCTCACAGGTTTCTTGGCTTTAAGAGAAAAGCCAGTACTAAGAATTCTCTACAGACAGGGCCTGTGTGTAAGTTTGTTCCTACAGTTTATACAAAATGTCCACAGGACCAAAAAGCCATGTGACATTTTATGACCTCATTTCTGCATGTGTGTTGAGAATATTCTTGCAAGGTCACTGTTCTTTATAAAGTCAACATCTGTACACAGCATTTAATGTCCCTATAGAGAAATATGGAGAGTTCAAATTCTGGGCTTAATTCTTGACCAATTTGCTTCTGGGATCTCAAAGTAACAAACTCTAGAGACTGAGAACTTTGGATCTGTAGTTATCCAAAGCAATGGTGGACAGAGTCAGAAGCATGATTCATGCACTTGACTTTTGTCAAAGTAAACTCGTGATAATGGTGTGTGGCAGATGAACATAACTAAAAGGAAATATGACAAGCACAGTTCTGATCTTTCTATCTACATTTTCATTACTGAGGAAGGATGAGGAACTTTATATCAGTAAGTAGACATTGACTGGTTAGGCTTAAATCCTGGGCCCCATAACTCAGTGCTTTGGTTCTGATATAAACAGCAATAGGGTGCTAATGAAGGCCAGGGAGACAGAAAGAAGATCTGGGAGGGGGAGGCAAGGAAGAACAGGAGTTCAAGGGCATCTTTGGCTTCTGGCTCTACAGCAAGTTCAGGGGCAGCCTCAGTTACAGATCTTCTGTCAATTAAAAAGGATAACATATATAATTTGAAAGGAAATAGAAAACAAATGTAAGTCAGAAGGCAGAAAGTAATACAGGCAATCAAACTTTGGGAATATGTTTTAAAAAAACAAAACAAAACAAAACAATGCTGACCACTAAAGTCAGTGTGATGAATTTGGAGACCCTGTGAGCAACATTACATATATTAAACATTAAAACATTTCCTACAGATAGGGTCCTAGATCCATTACCAACAAAACGATCATTGTTTCCTCCAACATGTCTCGCTCATAGTGAGCAATAACAAAACAGACACGTGCAATATAATCTGTTATCCAAGCAAATGGTTTGCAGTATTTCTGAGGTCCCCATCCCTCTTTGGTGTCTGAGGAAGTTTGCTTCTAAAGTACATCACCCCCAACCTGACTGCAGGCAGGGGAAGCTGCTATTGTGTGACATAGGCCGCTGACAGACAGCTTCAGGAGGGTTTAGTTAACAAATCATTACTTGGTGTTTGTAAGACTTCCACCTGAACCCAAACAGAACATGTAACTGTCTTAGAAGAACAAAGCCATCATTGTAAAACAAACCCCATAAAGGCAGCTAGGATCAGCAGGGAGGGGTAATAAAGTAATTTATTCAAATTATTTGAATAGTAACAATATGCATCCCCGCCTCTCCCCCCCCCCCCCCTAACATAAATTTGGAATCTTTTTTTTTTTTTTTTTTAAAAAAAGAAAACCAAAAGTGTGAACCAAGTTTTCTTTTCTTTTATTCAAAGGAAAAGTTTTGGGGTTTTTTTTTTTTTTTTTTTGTGCTTTAAGATGCAGAGAACATTACAATGAAAATGTAAGTGATAAATATGTCATTTATCTAAGAAAAGACCACTTACAGCTTCGCTAACTTGCTGGGGAGTGTGTGGCTAACAAGTAGTTTTGCTCCTGGAAAGAGAAAGGTGAAATTTTAATGCAATCCTGTTATGTGATTCCTTGACTTTTACCAAAATCACATCCCTAAATTTCTATCTGCTAATTGGCAAAGCCATAAACAGGCAGAGAGAAGAGGGAAGGTAGAGCTCAGTCCAAAGCAGCAGAGAAAAACTAGGTCATAGCAGCTGCATTAGCTATGATTTTTCAAAGGCTATTCTGAGCACTGAAATTCTGATACCTCATTCTTGTGACAAAAATTGTAATGAGAACAGGAAATGGTACCCCATGAATCCACGGCCCTGACAATGATTTAATGAGAATGGGAAATGGTGAGAACATAACTAATTCGCATTATGATCCTAAAGTTGTCATCTGGCAGTTCTGCTCAGATGCGGAGAGATGAAGGATGTAGGACATCAGCTGGGAGAGTGCAAAGAAAAGCAAAAGGGTGGTGACATTGTGTGGCCTGGAAGTAATGGCAGATGTGTCAGCGATGGAGGGAAAGGGCTCGGGAGGAACAAAGAGTTTTCCTGCTGTCCTGCTGAATGGCAAAACAGGAATACACTTAAAGGTGGCGTGCAGGCCAACTGAAGGGAAAAAATGAGAAGATACGGCAATGTTGGGATAGGTGACTTAAGATGGGAAGTAACTCACTGGTCAAGTATGAATGTACACGTCCTCTAGTCTGGCCCACTGAAGGATGGTGCATTGTTTGTCTTGAAGATATTCAAGTTCGATGAGGAGCAATTAACTTTGTGGTCATAGTCTTGTTTTTCCTTCAAACCTTTTTATTCTGAGACAGGGGATCATTATAGTCCTGGCTTGTTCCTGTCCTCAACATGTACCTCAGGCTAGTGTGGAACTCCTCTTGATCCTCCTCCTCCACGCTCACAAGCTTGGAATTACAGGCAGGCACCACCCCACCTGTTTTCATGTGGTGCTGAGGCCTATAGCTGGGGCTCAGCAGATGCCTGGGAAGCTCTGTAACAAACTGTTCTGGTAGCCCAGTTCCTATCCCCAAATCAGACAATACATTCTATAGGTGGAGGTCACAATGCTTCACAGCTGAAACTACCACATCTCTGGAACAGTACCCAGTGGGAGAAAAAGCAGGAAGTCCTATTATGAACTGAATTTGTCTGTGAGAAATGCACACAAGACAGACACCAATTTCACTTTTGCTAAGGAATTTCCAATCCATTTCTCTTAAGTAGCAGCTCAGGTTCTAGAGAGTTTTTAACTTTAAAATTGTTTTAGAACTTTTTGACTTCCGTCAAAAATGACACATATTTTCTATGCACATTTTAGGGAACACATTATTACACATGGAAATAGTGAAGGCTAATGAGCAAGAAAATGAATAAATATGATTGCTTAATTATGCACATCCTAGTCTCATTTGTGTGTCAGCATTCCGGCTAGTCCCTTAAAACCATTTCTTAGCAAGTTGACTTGTTAAACTTGGCCTACGATATAGCATGGTTCTGACTAAGCGATCCCTTCCCAAGAGAGGAAGTGCAAGCACGGCAGTGGGCAGTGACCAAATTATGAAAACAAAGCCCTTTAGGGTGGAAAATGTTCTGGCAATTGTAATTCCAGAGAAGCTTGGAAAACACGCTCCATATTCATTCTACAAAATAGTATCCTTAGCAAACAACAACGACTAGAAAGGTTGGCGTTTTCCCACTCAGCTTGTCCTCAGTTACTTTTGTTGAAACACTGGGGGAGCATTTTCAAAACCAAAATGCAACTTCCATCAAAAGAAGTGACCCTGTTCCCTTTCTACAAGTCAAAAGCCTTTCAGTGAAGAAAGATGACTCAAAGCCATTAGAAAAAAATTACTTCAAACTTATCTGTGCCCAAGCCCCCCTACTTTGCATTTTGATTCATATTTAAAATATTGATTCCATCAAATGGAGGAACAGTTAGTGTCACCAAGAGGATGATGGAGACAGTGAAGTCAAGGGGGGCAATGTAAACAGTGAATTTATTTATTTACCCTTAGGTGAGGGGGCCATATTTCACTGATATGGAACAGTTACTCAATTCTTTTCATTAATTTAATCTTCCTAAAGTACTACTTCACACACTGATGCAATTTCGGAGCAAACACATCACTGTGTACTTGTTGAATTCATGGCTAGTGATCCATGAATTTATAATCCAGGATGATTCATAATTGAGTGAGCCACCTTATTTTACTCCTCTCTTACAGGAAAGGTTCACAGTGAAAGACCAGAATGTTCAGTAAAGAAATGTGAAAGTCTCCAAAGTTGAACCACAGTCAATGGTAATAATGTCTAGTGAAAATGAAATATTTAACATCCATATTTAGGCGCTCACTCATTCATTATGTGGCCGTGTAAGGGGTGTCAAATGTTGATGGGAATTTCAATTTGACCTGGCAAAAATGAAGTAAGCAACATACATTATTTCATCCACTCTGTCCATTCTCACCATGAAAGATTAGCTCCCTAACACTCTTTATTCAATCCAGTGTCAAGGTCTTAAAAACAAATTTCTAAAGCACTTAAGACGTTCTTTGAACAGCTGTATTTAGTAACAAATGACAGATATCTATTAATACAAGTGTGTCTTATATAAAATATTTTAATGTGGATTTTTGGCGATAGTATATTCTTATTAGCATCACAGGAGTTCTTTCAGATGAAAGATCCATTTAGTCTCATCTTCAAATTATGGATTGATACAATATTCTGCACCATAATGGTTTGAAAAGCATTGCTAGTGTGATGTATTATTCATGTTTTCAGGTGCCATTGTTTCAGATCACAGCAGAGTGCCTCACCACTCCGAGTGGATCTGAAAATGAGCTGAAGACAATGCCATGACTCTAGTCTGAATAGGTCATCAGCGACATCAAAACACTGACTTCATACAGTACTGGACAATACTTTCAGATCTGAGGGAGTAGGACCTTTCAGTTCTAAACCATCTCTTCTCCCATTACACAAACACTGTATAGATTGTGCATTTTACATACTATTTTAAGAGATGCTGAGATCAACAAACATGGTTATTGATAATAACTCAGCTTATTACTATTTTATGGATTGAAATATTCAATGCAGATACTGGTTAAATGTGGGCCATTTTTTTCCCACTATGAACCAACAAATCACACTTCTAAGTTGTAAAATCAAAATTTAGAGTTTACATCTTAAATTTCCCCCTGAAGGGTTATCTATTGAAGACTTGGTTCCAAGTTCAGCAGTTCTGGAAGTCACAGAACCTTGAAGAGGTGAGACCTAGTAAGGATGACAGCTCACTGGAGACAACAATCCCACTGGGGATGGTGGGATCCCTGAATCTTTCTGTTTATTGCTCTCAGAGCCTGAAGTTTACAGTTTTATCTTCTATATGTTTACTGTAATGTACTGCCTCACCTTAAGCCCAGAAGTCAGGGACTGAAGCTTCTAAAACTATGAGGCCAGATGTTTTCTGTCCTCCTTAGCTTAACTGTCAAGTGCCAAGTCACTTGAGAAGGGAGTTCAACTGAGGTATTGCCTTGATCAGATTGGCTTATGGGCATGTCTCAGGGAGATTATCTTTTTAATTGATACATGAAGGTCCAGCTCACTTTGGGTGGCACCATTCCTTTGGCAGGTGGTCCTGGGCTATAAAAGAAAGTTACACATGACCGTGAGAGCAAGTGAGTAAGCCATCAAGTAGCTTTCCTCCACAGTTTCTGATTTAGATTCCTTTGTTGACTAATCTCAGTAACAAAGTGTGACCTAGAGGTGTAAGAAAAATAAATCCTGTCCTCACCTAAGTTTTTAGTTGTCTTTAGTTGGAACATTTTATTACAGCACCAGAAAGGAAACTAGGCCATTTCCAAAGAAGTTGCTTATGTTGTGTTTGTTATAGTAACCAAGTGTCGAGTAACACACTAATTGCCATAAAACTTGCTTCCTAGACGTTCCTAAGCATCACAAAATCATTGTTGAAATTCAGGCTCTGATTATACAAATACAAGGGACCTGGGACTCTGCATTCCTTACCAGCTCCACTGAGAGTGCTGCATTGGCTGCTAGTAAAGAGAGGTAAGGTAGGAATAACAACCCACTCCAAGGCTTAGTGTCTTACAGAATACTAACCACTTTATAAGAAGGTTATAGTGAGTGAATTATATGAAAAACAATCGTGTAAAGGCCTGTTTAGTTTTTTATTGCTGCAGAACAAGCTACTTTGTCTTCTAGCGGCCACTTTTGGAGATTAACTACCCTGTTTATTACTTCGTACTTAAGACCCAATAAATGTTTGTTTAAAACAGATCCTTGAGTAAGTGAAATTTGCTGGCTGAAGCCTATAATAGATCATTATCAAGGCTTCACAGGACTGCAGATTTAGTTACTAGAAAGTTCTTCGGACTTTAACTGATAGTCACTACCTCCTAATAAGTTACAAGGCTTCTACATGTAAGAAGGCAGCAAAAGTATGTTCAGTCCTTTCTACATGATAGTGTTGTTTGCTCTGTAGGACAATTGGTTATTTTGTTTGTCATTATAAATTCCATTTCATGTTTTTCTGAACCAACTACCTCGCTTGGTTCAAGAACCAGAAAGCAGGGCTACACATACTAGGATTGTCCCTGCATACCTAAGACACAGAGCAGCTGGGTATCTGTATGGAATCCCAGTCTCATGTCACACACACCCTCCCTTTCTGGGTGCACTTGGCTGCCTGCAGAAGGTGGCAGTGGAACACAACTTCTTTCCCCACCCTGCTTTTGGTATTGTCTCCTAAATGAACTGTTCACATGTAGCCGATTGTCTCAAGTCAAGCCAGGGATTAAGGAAAATCAGCTCCCCTGCCCCAGCCCTCATGTTCCAAGTCTGCCTAGATCTGATTCTCAACAAGCAAACTCCACTCCTAGTTTCTTCTTAAGTTTTCATCATAAGCATCTATAAGCAGACCTAACACACACCTTTTCTATATAAACTGCTGCCCATTCTACTCCTACTATGGAAGACCTTGCTTTCTGTTGTTTACCCAAGTTATGAAGATTGAACTCAGGGCTTGACCCATACTAGGCAACTGTAATGAATCCATATCTCCAGCCAATCTTTTCACAGCTAAAGTTCTGAAGAATCTTTTGATGTCGCCTGCCCCTTCCTTAATATGGTACTTGGTGCTCAGTGGACAAACCCTTTGCTTCTCTTTCTGGTTAGCCTGTCTTTGCTACAATGACTGCCTGAATGATAACATTTCAACATTTTCATCACTTCTTCTGCCACAAACCAATCCTGGATAGTCTCAAAATATTTTACCCATGGTAAACCATTATTCTTCCACTTATTTCTAGTACAACGAAGGGGAACCATTCTCCTCGCTTGAAACAAAAACTAGCTCTGAACCCGTGAGCAAAGAAAGTTTGCAATCTCTGTTTTGTAACAGATTGATTTTAACATAGGATTATAATCACACCTCTCTATACCTATGATATCCACCTTGTTACTGCTGGCTCATTGTCTTACCCACATCAACAACAGTCATCAGTGTCCAATTACTGAAAATTTAATTCCATTACTGGACTAATCCCTAAAATATGCCCTGTGTATTTATCATCATTTAGTTAACTACAGTGTTATGAGTTAATTATCACTCAGAGAAGGTAAGTCATTTGCCAGGGTCATGTTGCCAGCAAGTGATAGATCTCTTGCTCTTCTTCATCCTCCCTTCTCCTCTCTCGTCTCCCTCCTGACCGCCTCCATTTTGCCTTCCTTCTTCCTTTGTCCCCTCATCCTCATCCCAGTCCTCTCAGCCTATTCCCTCTCTGTTCTCTGTCTCCTCTTCCTCCCCCTCCTTTTATTCCTCTTCTCTAACTCTTAATGATACCACAAAATAAGATGGCATTCCCAATTTTCTGTCCCTTACATATGAAACAAATGCCCTCGTTTTAGTAGTTGGTCACATCATAGACTATAGGCCTAGGGCTGTGGCTAAAAGCAGATTTCTATAGAGAGCGGCCAGTAGTCATCATAATTTAAATATCACCATTGAAAGTCAGTATGTTCCTGGGTACGGGTCAACCCATACCTGTTAGCATAGACTCTAAGAGGCTGAGGCAGGAGGCTTATTTTGAGTTAAGGGCCAGTCTGAGGAACTTAGTGAGTCAGAGGTTAGTCTGAATTACATAGTTAGATGCTATCTAACGGAGAAAAATTGACCTAGGAGTATTTTGATAGCCTCTTCTGCGTCACCCACATGGATATCATCCACTGCTCACAGATGTCAGAACAATAATATAACAACAAAATGCAAGCCATTTCATGGGTTTATTTTTTCCCCTTGAATCAGACAAAGTATAGAATATGACTGACAAGACTTGCTGTGATAAGAGTTCTATAACATGGGCTATAGAAAATGTCCTGCCTTACAGGATACCCAATTTGCCATAGAAAATATTTGGAATTACAAGATGTCCGATTTGACAGTTCTGGAAAGTGAAGTCTCATGCATACTCCAACCCTAGAAAAGAAAACATCTTATCCTGATGTCTCTTCTAAAAACTGATTTTTAAAACTGTAGGGAAAACACTAGGATAGCATTCCTTCATTTCTAGCTTTCCAGGCATACTCCCATTCACTATAGTTCCTTAGGTCCTTATTCAGGTAGGACCTGAGTTGTAAATCCATGCGAGCTTTAGGTCAGGGTGCTCCAAGGAGCCTCATACAGTCTGCAACCTACTCTTCCAGGCTTCACACTTCACACACTTCATCTTTCCATCTCAGGGTAAAGGTCACTTGTCCAAGGAGAAGATGATGTTCCAGCCTTTACAAGTGGCTCCCATGGCCCCCAGGGTACAGTGACACATCCACTTCCAGCCTCATCTCTTCCTGGTTAGTCCCTTATGACAATCTTTCCACTAAGATATCCTTTAAAAAATATCTTTAACATACTTTAATATAGCTAAGTGATCTTAAGGTTTGGTGTTCTGGATACTACTCTAATACCACAAATCATCATTTCTTTGCATTCTTTTTCTCCTTCACTCCTTTCTCTCTCTCTCTCTCTCTCTCTCTCTCTCTCTCTCTCTCTCTCTCTCTCTCTCTCTCTCTCTCTCTCTCTCCCTCTCTATCTTCCCATCTTTCTGTCTTCAGTTACTCATTCCAGACTGTTCTTCTTAGCCCTATCACTTTCTGTAGTATCTTCTAAGAACACAATGTATGGGAGCTTTTTACTCCCTAAAGTATTTCCAACTTTGCAATTTTATCTAATACCATGAAACTTTTGGAATCAAGTCAAGTAAATTTAAATTTTACTAGGTTCTAGGTAGGTGTGTGGTTTTAAAAATGCCCCCTTAGAATTTTGGGATGCTGACATACACCTGGAGGATGGTGAAAAGCAAAATGAATTTTTTGCAAATAGTGCACTATCTTTTTGATTTGAATATTTGTGTCAAAGAAATGCACAGGCAGAGTTGAAACACAGAATACTCTGTGATCCAATTGTTCAGGGCCCAAAGGATCGAAATCGAAACAGTATAATACAATAGAAACTCTAAAGTGCTTTTCTTTAAATATGCAGATCCTCTCAAGTTTTTAGCATTTCATCGGAGACTGCAGTTACAAGGTGGTAGACTTAGCAGCGTGTGTATGTTGCTACCGTAATGGAGAATTTATTCCTTTAATCCCATCACCTGACATTTCATGGGTTGCTGTGCAGTTTTGGTGTTTATTGTATTATTTTAACATCCTCAGGTCAACAATTATGGTTTTATCTGAACACTCTGGTTATTTCAAAGACCACTATCCCCCCACCATAATATCTACTGCCTGTGTTGGAAACTGAAGACATCCTCATCTCTATACTCTGGTCTTAACCCCTCCTCTCTCTTAAGTTATCTCTGAGCCATCAAATACCTTTATGCATTTATGTCTTGGCCCCTACTTAGATTGGTATTTGAATAACTACTTTAAGGATAAAAATCTCTGGCAACTACTACCTAGACTCTCTGCCTAACTAATTGGGATTTTATTTACAGACTAAGTTGAACTACAATGAGGTATAATGAAAATATATAGTTTATCCAGTTCATTAAATAATCTGTTAGTTGTGAAAAACAGGTTGGAAATTCCTCAAAAAACTCAATATATAGTTGTAAAAGTTTCTATCAACTTTTGCTACTGTGGTGTGTGTGTGTGTGTGTGTGTGTGTGTGTGTGTGTGTATGTGTGTGTGTGTGTGTATCTGTGCATATCAAATCAAAATTAAAAAGAAATAGTTACTTCTCTAGTCTAGAAATACATCAGTCAATCCTACAATCAACTGAGGTATTTATCAAGTAAAGAAAAGATGGATGTTCTTTAAATATGTGGAGTAATGGGATGGTATCATTTGTAGCCAAGTGGATGAAACTAGAAGGCCCTATGTTTGATTAAATAAACCAGGCACAAAAGGATAAATCCTGCATTTCCCCCATATAGAAGTTAAAAATGTTGATTTTATAGAATTTGAAAGTAAAATTGTGGTTGTTAGAAGCTAGGAGGGAATAGGAAGAGTAAGGTAGAAGTTAGGAGTTAACAAAGTTACAAGCAGAATAAATTCTAACACTTTACATCATAGCAAAATGTCTAGAGTTTACAGGAACCTTCACTATATGCCATATAAAGAACTATAAAATAGATGTTCAAAAGGTTAAAACAGTCTAAGGGATGGGAATGCCAATTACCCTAGCTTGATCATTTATCCACTGCACACATGCGTCAAATTATATTTCAAAACCCCATACATGCGTACAATTAAATTGTCTAAAATATGGCAAGTATGTTAAGTGTGAAAACAAAGCCATCAGAAGTCCATGTACAATTAACATCACAGGCAGGTGGCTAAGGAATACTTTTGTGATGAAGAATCCAAGTCCTCTCTAACTATATCTCCTACTAGCTGTGCAAATTAGATAAATTTGGGATGCTTCATTGAAAAATCTAGAATGAGAGTCTCTTCACATTAATAGTCACTAGAAGAATAAAGTTTAGAATAAGAATACAAAATGTTAGATCTATAAGACGACTTTTTACATGATTTTGGGGAAGGTTCCCATGCATTACTATTAGGCTATGGCAGAGAAACGTTCAATAAATAGTAATATAAGAATACCTAAGTCCTAGGTACTGAGAGCCATTGAGTGCTTAAGCAACTGAGTTATGCGCAGGCATCATGTTAACAACTACAGAACCACCACAAAGTCTGTGCTTACTGAAGTTAGATGCTGTTGTTCCTGTAATCATTCCTTTCCCTGCAACAAATAACCCAGCAACACCCAAATTGTACTCTATAAATCATTATTTTAAGAGACTGTTTAGTAGACATCAAACAAATGGAAGGATCTACTGTTACAAGTCAGAAATTATGACATATTCTACATTTCTTCTTGGAAATTCCTAGTGCATTTTAGCATACACACACACACACACACACACACACACACACACACACACACACACACGTGTTTGATAATAAATACCAAAAACACAGCATACTTCATTGTGTTTGCAATGCTCAAACTTGCTTTTGTACAGAACAATTATCCCCTACCGTCCCCCCACCCAGGGCACTCTATGTCATCCCATGGAACACTGTCAGGAGCAACTGTAGGTATAAGGCAGATAGTACAGCCCAACTTTGCTGTGAAGTGATAGGTGATAAATGTTTTAGCCTCAGGGGGTCAAGGGGCAATGGTGAGCAATGGTTCTCACTAAAAGTCAACATAACAATTTATGTGGTTTTACTGCAAAATAAAAATGTAGATAGTGAACTAGACTTTGTGTTTTAGCCAGTCTGTAAGTCATGCCCCTGTAAATAGATGACATTGCTTTGCGACAGACATGAGACAAATAGGAGGTACTTGTCACTAACTAGGAAAAAGGAAATACATATTAGGAGACAAAAGAGCTGTCCTTTAGATGAGTAACTCAGTAACCCTTTCCTGACTTCATCTGAGCATATGGATTGATCAACAGGGTGCTGCCTCCCTTCAGACAAAACAAGCCCCTCTTCCCAAGAGGCCTGGGTTAGGCACCAGAGCTACTATCAAGCCACTTTTCTAGGGAACCTCAATCAATCAATGAGAATTAATTGAAGACTTGAAGGCTGTTCACCAGTCATCCCTGCTTCTCTCCTCTCTTCATACAGTATGCTATCTAGAATGTGACTTTGAAGGACCGTGTATTACAGTTTGAGTATGTTCTGAGAAGCCTTCTGAAACCTGATTTCCATTGTTGAAGCATTCAGGGATGTGGCCATTCAGGGGTGTATCGATTCTGAAGAGGGACTAATGTAGATAGGACTATGTTAGTTAGTTCAAAAGTTGGTTGTTATCAAATGAAAGTGTGTGCCCCGTTTTCTCATTCTGTATGCCATGCTTGCCCCTTCTACTTTTCTAAGTTATGAAGCAGCATGAACCTTTTAGGTTCCAGCCCTGTGATCTACACAAATCTCTGTCCAGCATCAGAGAATGGGGTAAAACAACGATCTCATCCACTGGGAGTCCTTTCCTTGCGTGCTGTAAGTGGTGATGCTAGCCTGAGATCACAGATACTTAATGTATGGCCATTCCAGGAATACACAATACATTAACAATCGACTAAAATCTGATTCTTTCTCCATATGTGCTGCTGCAAAACTAAGCTGACAACCTTCCCATAGTTTAGAACCAAGTATTTAACAGGTCTCTTAATATGAATCATCAGCTGACCAGTGAGTGCATCCTAAAACTTGACTTAAATTTATGTAAGTAAGGTGAACATGCATTCAGATCTTTATCCCAGGTCAATGTGTGATTAATAGTAACTGTTGTAATCACGTTAAAAAGTGCTATGTTTTGGTGTTGTGAGAGAATGAATGCAGAGCTTTGTGCATGGCAGGTAAGTCTTCTACCAAGCATGCACATCTTTAGCCTAGAGACGAACATTCTCTTAAGCAGAACATCCAGGTTAGAGTTGATGCTCTCTGGCAGGCGCTAAGTGATTCAGAAGGACATTTATACACACTGCATAGAACAGATGTTAAAAAGACTGTGCTTTCCAAGTATATGTAGGGCTTATCTCCTAAGATCACACCCATGACTTACTAAACAAGCAGAACTTTATGATTGTCTCGGTACCTTTGAGCCTCCAGCGCTGACCTCAGCCAGAAAAAGCTTTAAGCAAGTAGCGTGTCCAAGAAGTTCTTGATTTTCAGCTAGGTCTCTTGGCTGGGGAGTAGAGTAACTGTCACCATGAAAGATAAAAAGAACATACACAATTGAGTTTCATAGCACTAAACAATAAAAGATCTGAGTTATTGCTTTAACACAGCCGTGAGACATTAAACACTATCAGGAGAGTGCTTTGAGAAGTTACAAGTGTCACACAAACCTAAGGAATCACTTGTCCTGTGTGTTTTCTTGCCTCACGGTGGGGGATGTGACTTCCATTTAAGCATTTCTAAAGTAGAGATGGGAAGAGGAAGGGCATATTGAAGTCTTTAACTTTACTATCCTCTGGTCATAATTTTTCATTTCCAGCATTTTTCCTAAAACATATATTATTTTCCATTATGGTTGACATTTCTTGGTGAAAAATATAGAGACATGTTTGATAAATGGTGATTTCTGATGTAACAGAAAGTTTTCAGTGCAGAATCCTTACTTGGCTATATGCTCATTACACGGGTCAGCAATCTACTTCTATGGAGTGCCAGATACTAAATATTTTAGGGTTGGCAAGCCAAGAGATAGTGTCCTCAGCAGTTCAAACATCTCTTCTCATGGACATATTAATAGTCATTTTATAGTCTGTATTTAAATATGTAAAACCATTCTTGGCAAACCTTATACAAACAGGTGGTGGGCCAGATTTGGCTGATCTTTGGTGACCCCTGCTCTAGAGTATTGACCATTAAAAAAGATAAGATTACAGAGTTCTGGATGTCTATCAAAATGTGAAATCTAGCAGTTTACATTGCAATGAAGTGATTCTGTGTGTGACATAGAAGAGGACACAGTTATAAAGTCTTCTATGCTTCAACTGCCACCAAGCTCCATGTTTCACACTCTGAGACCTTCAACTGAATATCAACTCCCCAAATGCCACTCTTTGTCTTCCAATCATAAATACTCATTTCTACTTTTGGGGCCAAATTAACATCAGGAAGTTAACTAGGTTTCTATGCCTTCTCTTGATACTAACCCCACATAGTAATAAATGATATCTTCATACTTTGAATAAAATATAGGTTTTATAGGGAAGAAAATATTGAACATTTTACAGAGTTAGCATTTTATAGAATAACATAAACATTTATTTTTTCCAGAAGTTCCGTTCAACTACAAAAACAAAATCAACTAATAACTAAACATCTACAGGCAAATATATACACTCTCAGGAATCCTAATTTGTCACTGAGCCCAAGTGCCAGTGGTGGTTTGTCTTGTCTTCTGGCTTAGCTGCCTATCTGATCATTCTTGCATTTGAAGAATTTATCATCTTGAGACACTCATGTCCTCTGTGGTAGAAATAGACAAGCTCTCATGTGATTTCACTTAAAAGAGGTCACATATCCAAAGTCCCCTTTCTTATGGATGTGAGAACAGAGAGACAGGATCTCAAGGGAAGGGTCCAGTGGTTCTTTCCAGCATTCTGCCCATAACACTAGTATTAGAAGCAATAAGGGATATATGGCCCAGGGAGTGGAGCGATAGCTCAGTAAAGTACTAGCTGGGAGACAGCTCAGTAAAGTGATAACTAGTAAAGTAATAATAACTCAGTAAAATACTGGTTAGTAGCATCTGAGTTCAATCCATAGAATCTGCTTACATATTTGTAATTCTAGAGCTAGGGAGGCAGATAAAAGAATTCGTGGGGTTTTCTTGGCCAGCAAACCAAGAAAGATCACTAAGCTCCACATAAAAAATGAGAGATACTTCCTCAAAAAATGGTGTAGAGCAACTGAAGAAGCCACCCCAAATTGACTTCTAGTCTCTCTCTCTCTCTCTCTCTCTCTCTCTCTCTCTCTCTCTCTCTCTCTTGTCTCTTTGTTTCTCTGTCTCTCCCTGTCTCTCTCTTCCTACACACGCACGTGCACACACACACACACACACACACACACACACACACACACACCAGAATAAAAAGGGGCTAATGAACATGCTAAGTGTCTATTATCTAACTGTTTTGTGACTGAGTGATGCTGTTATCTTTGAAGTCTCCAAATCTAATATTGTACCTTACCCTGACATTTCTTGGCTAACTGTTTTGGGCAGAGCTGTATCTCCAAAAATGGATTTTGTAATTACCTTGGAAATGACCTTGCTTGAAAGTGAGGCCTTTTCAAAAATATCCAACTTAAGACAAGGATTCAGGGTAAGAGATGACTGAGACTATGCTTCCTGCAGAAACCAGAGTATGGAGAGGAGAGCAAAAACAGCTGCAGATTCAGAAGCCTCCAAGTATTTGATCTGAGGCAACGTCCTAACCTCAGCCTAGTAGCGGAGTGGGTGCTAGCATTTCAGGTACACCTCTTTTGTGCCCACTGGAGGTGAGGGAGCTAGGCATTCACATTCTCCCTAATTAGTGGATGTGGTAGGTGAGTACAGTTCTACCAAACTGTCCCCAGAACATCATGTGCATGGTGGTATGGAAGTAAGAGGAGGCATGTGAAGACATTTCCAAGGGAGAAACTCTAGAATGACTCCCTGGAGAATGTGAGCATGAGGGACACATGCAGCTGAAGGGACTTTGAAGAATTGGGATGAGACATGGATTGTGGCTAGCACACCTATACATGCATTTCTCTTCCACCAAAACCTGCTGTTGAGAGACATATCTGACATACCTCTGAGGAGAAGAAAATCATCTGTATTTCTTTCTTTCTTTTTTTTTTATTAGATATTTTCTTTATTTACACGTAAATTTCTCCTTTCCCAGGTTCCCCTCCAAAAACCAACCAACCAAGCAAACAAACAAAAACAACAAGAACAAACCCCTTTTGCCTCCCCCCTCCCCATGCCTGCCACCCCACCCTCTCCCACTTATTGGCCCTGGCACTCCCCCACACTGGGGCACAAAACCCTCACAAGGCCGAGGTCCTTTACTCCTATAGATGATCGAATTTGCGATCCTCTACTATACACATGCTGCCAGAACATTCAGTCCCATCATGTATAGTCCTTGATTGGTGGTTAGGTCCCTGGGAGCTCTAAGGGTACTAGTTAGTTCATAATGTTGTTCATCCTAAGGGGCTGCAAACCCTTCAGCTCCATAGAACCTTTCTCTAGCTCCTTCATTTGGGACCATGTACTCAGTTCAATGAATGGCTGTGAGCCTCTACATCTGTATTGGTCAGGTATTGTCAGAGTCTCTCAGGAGATAGCTATATGCTTGTCCTTCCTTCAGTCTCTGCTCCATAGTTAATCTCTGCCACTCCTTCTGTGGGTATTTGGTTCCCCTATTTAGGAAGGAATGAAATGTCCACCTTTTGGTTTTCCTTCTTCTTAAGTTTCTTGTGGTTTGTGGGTTGTTCTTCCTGTATTCCAAACTTCTGGGCTAATAACCACTTATCAGAGAATGCATACCATGTGTGTTCTTTTGTGATTGGGCTACCTCACTCAGGATGATACTCTCCAGATCCATCCATTTCCCTAAGAATTTCATAAATTCATTGTTTTTCATCTGTTTTTCTTAAACTCTAAAGTAACAGTTCAAAGTCATTTATCTTGAAAACATAGATGAATTCTTAAAATACTTCTGGAAAGCCCAAATTTTATAAAGCATGTTGTGTTTTAAATGTATTAAGAGGAACTCAATATTGAATGAAAAACTTGTGAAATACTTAGTAAAGTGAAGATGCTATAAATATTTAAACATATCAGTTTTGTCAATACATATCTCTATAGCTCTTGTATTATCATCAACAAATCTGTTCCAAGCATCTCTCAGTTAATGAAGTACTGTTGTTGGGACTACAAAAACAATTTTAGATTTGTTTTCAGATTTGAAGGTTTCATAGGATACAGTCTGTAGGCTCTTTGGTTAAGTCAAATAATATCTCTGAATCATTGTTACCCTTTCTGTGACATATACCAACCTCTCTTTGTACTTTTGGTTGTTGTTGTTATAATCTCTTGCTCACTGATATCTTAAATATGCTTTTGGAAATTTGATTTCTAGCTTTCATTCTGTTCTACTGATAAGAGTGGGTCAGCTGTGGGGCTCATTCAATGCTTTTTGTGAATGACATTGCCCATGTAACTATGATAATATTAAGAAACACTGTGACTATCATCTATGTAAGAAGTCAGGTAAGAATAACAAGTAGGGAGATCACATCTCTGGAACTTGTAGAGAGATGGTGGTAGATATTGTCCTCTCAAAGACACAGGTCATTTCTAGAACATCATGGAGCCACACACCTAATGGCTGGCTAGCAACCATACCCACGAGTCAAATTCTAACCATAAATTACATTCTCAGAGAGCTTGTCTGCAAGGAGATACAGGACTGAGCAGAATGTTTTACTTGGCTGACAAATTTCACAGTATAATTCAGGAAGTTGGCATTCTTGGAAGTAGCTCTGTGGGTCATGGTTAATATGAGCTTTGTTTATGCCCTCAATTTAGGGCATAAAGTTGAGTTTGTGATCTCTCAGGGAAATAGCCTGAACCTTATTCAACTCATTAGGAGAACCCAGAATGTGGCTTCGCAAGTACCCAGCATCATTTTCTTTCAAATGTCTATTATATTTCCAATGTATTAAATTTTGTCATTTTAAGATTGCTGGGAGTCCCTTTAGCTAAAGCCACAAGAATTCACAGTGCTCACAACTGCCAGTCAGATCTATAAAAATGATCATCCATTGTGACAAGCTTGCATTCAGACAGTTGTTTTATTGACTGCGGATCTCCAAAGTAGAAGCATAGGAATGCTCACATCTAATTCTTAGCCTATAATCTCTTGTTCACTGCTTTCTGAACCATGTCTACGGTAATTTGATCCTTTGTTTTGAGTGTATTCTTCCTGGAAAGGAATGGGAGGAATGTAAACAGGACTCTACTTAACAAGTTCAGCCAAACATTACTGAAACAACTTCAGCTTAAGATCAGTTAATCTGTGATGTTGACACTTTGTTGTTCTCATACCTCAGAGAAATTACAACTCTCTCATTCAGAAGAACTAAGAAAATTATATCTCCTCTTTCTTTCTTACTTCGAGTATTGCTTCCCATTGCTTTTCAATCACCATGAACTTGCTCTGTGCATACACAGAGAAACCTTGTCTTTTTAGAAAAGAAGAAAAACAAAGTAAAATGCGTAGGGTGGGCACAGAAGGAGAGGAGAAGAAAGAAGGATCGAAACAAGGGAGGGAAAAAGAAAAACGTACACATCTCAAATCAAATCTGTACATATTTGAAAATTCTGCCATGGGCTATGCTTGCCCAACTCAAGACTCTCAGACAAGAGCTAGGGAACTAAAGACAAACTGAGCATTAATTTACATCTATTAGAACAGATGTCATGTACTTGTAAATAGCTTAACACAGGGTAAAGGGTGGTCAGGATCTTCCAGTAAGACAATGCATATTGACTGAGACAACGGAAAGGGAGAAAATTATCTCCAGTAAGCTAAGAGTCCGAGAGGGACATGAATGAGTGCATGCAAAGATGGTCCTGAAGATGGGCATTTGTGGACACTTGAGACTGGTTGTTGGTTTTGTTTTGTTTTGTTTTTTGTTTTTTTTTCCAGTTTCTCTTCTAAGATCACTATAAAATTCTGCATGAAAATTCTCTGGATATCCATTTCCTATCACTCAGCTCATTTCCAATTTTTTCCCTTTTTATTCCCTTGCATGATCCTTCAGAGAACCCCATGGCACTGTTGCATCCATATGCAATCTCACAGTGACTCTTGAAATCTAAGACATCATTTTTCCAGGAATAAAACTTGTTGTCTTCTCCTCTTTCCTAACATAGCATCCCTCCAGGCATGAGCACAGTGTGCAACTTCACCATCTTCATTATTATGGATTTCCATTTTGACCAACTCTCAAAGACTTATGCTGCCTAAGACATAATCAAGAACTATATCTACATTCTTATAACCCAAGAGCTGTGGAATCACCTTGGAAAATCTTTAAACAATTATTCTGTATAATCCAAGCTCATCTTTAACCAAGATTCACATCTGAAAATACTTTAAGACTCATAATCCACTCTAATTCCACTCCAGTTCCAAGTGTTGAATGAAGGCACAATAGAAGATTTATACTTCTAGCTTAATCCTTGTAGCTCACCTTCTGTGCCCATCTTATCCATTTTGCTTTGTTTTTCTTCTTTTGTCAAAGACAAGGTTTGTCTATGCATGCATGGATAAAACAAGACCAAATTTCTTCCCATGTATTCGTGGAGATAGAAAAGCAACGGGAAGCAATACCAGAAGGATAGCATAGTTGTGGTCATTCTTCATCTTCTGACTGTCTTCTCAGTGGCTGCTTCATGCTCCTTTCCCATACAGAAAAGAAATGAGGCACTACATTTTCTTTACAGGAAGAAAAAGAAAGTATCAAAGATTCAAATTATAGCAGAGTGGTCATGAGAATAAATTGGGAAGTAAACATGGGCGGTAGAGGGAAGAAAGTACTCCAAATATCTCCTTCTTACAGAATGGGTATTAAGAATCGCTGATAAACATGAAATGACAGCACCAATATATTGTTTGAAGTTATGAAGTCCTTCATAATACCAAAAAGTTAGTGAAAATAGAAAGTAAGTTAAAGCATATAGCTTGACAAATTGGAAATTTTCCATCTTGTATATTCAGTATCAAATATTCAGATTTTAAAAATGAGATAGAGTCATGGGTTGTATAATTTACCCTTTGGAGACAGTCCTTCTAAGAACTACATAGGAATTCATTAATATTGATTTCTTCTGCTAGTGAGACCAAAGGCATCGAGGAATATAGTAGGTATCTGTGTTTTCAATATAAGCCCTTTATCTAAAGCAAAAACAAAACAAAACAAACAAAAAAAAGAATTTTATTTATTTATTATTTATTTATTTCTCTCAGGATGTGTATGAAAATTTCAAAAGGGAAGCATTTATATATAAAAAAATCAACACCAATATTTAAAAGTAATAGATCTTACACTTTCTTTAGTAGAAAGCTCCTATCTTAAAATACAGATTTTGTTTCAGTTTTCACTAGCATGAAATATATTTTAATGTCACATGTCAATGATAAGTGACATAGGCCAATTGAGACAGAGAGGTTTAAGTATCAAATCATGGAGAGCTATCTTCAGGGGGATCGTCTACTAATGATTTTTTTTTTCAGTACAAATTAGATCATTTCAAAATATTTAGTGTCTAAAGGCCAGTGTATCATCTGAGAATCAGTGTCCTACATAGTCCCAGGGTCCATCTCAGCCCATAGTCGTCTCCATTCTACTTTCACATTCCCTGTGGGTGGTCAGGCATGCACTCCCTTTGCAGCTCCTCTTTGTTCTCCTCTCCAGGGGCTCTGCTGACCTCCTGGGCAGTTCTTAGCATGTTTGTTGTTTGTTCTCTGTTACTTTTTATTTTTTTTCAAAGTTCAAATCATCTTCTGTTAAAGACTACATCCTAGTGTCAGTGCATATTTTAAATTATGTGCAAGTGCTTGCTTTCAATTCCAGAAGTAGCTCAATATACTATTTTTATGTTTGTTATTAAAAGAATGAGTGAAAAAAGAAGAAGAAAAAAGCAAAGATGTATTGGAGAAAGGAGAAGCCAGAGCAACATCTGGGATGCTTTTTACATAAATAGCTCTTGTGTCATTGCCCCCATTGTGTCCTTGATCCTTGGTGGAATAACACCAACAGAACTCTGAAGAGACATGCTCAGTTTTAGGGCCTGGTAAATTTGACAGAGATACTGAACCACACTAGTGTGCTGACCTGGATGTCCCCTTCTCAAAGTGGACAATAGTGGAAAATCTCAAGTGTGAAGAACTCTGAAAAATATATAAGCAATCAAGACCAGGGGCAGGCAGGCTAAGCAATCCTTTGACACACATCTAGAAATAGAGCAACCTCTCAAGATGATATATTTTTTTTAAATTCACTTTACATCCTACTTACTGCCCCTCCTCCTGGCTACCCCCTCCCACAATCCTTCCCTCTTCCTCTGAGAGGTAGAGGTCCCCTTTGGGTATCCCCTCAATCCTGGCACATCAAATTTCTGTAGGGCTAGGCTTATCTTCTCCTATTAAGGCCAGACAAGGTAGCCTAGCTAGAACATATCCCACAGACAGGCAATAGCTTTTGGGATAGCCCTTACTCCAGTTGTTCTGGACCTATATGAAGATCAAGCTGCACATCTGATACATATATATATGTGGGTTTAGGTCCAGCCCATATAGGCTCCTTGGTTGGTGGTTCAGTCTCTGAGAACCCCAAGGGTCCAGATTAGTTGACTCTGTTGGTCTTCCTATAGAGTTCCTGTCTCCTCTGGGTCCCCATATCCTCCCCCCAACTCTTTCATAAGAGTCCCCAAGTTCCATCCACTATTTGGCTGTGGGTCTCTGTATCCCTCTGAGACAGCTGCTGGGTGGAGGACAACATGCTAGACTCCTGTCTGCAAGCAAAACAGAACATCATTAATAATGTCAGGGATTGGTGCTTGACCATGGGATGAGTGTCAGGTTGGGTCATTTATTGGTTGGCCATTCCCTCAGCCTCTACCCCATCCCCTGTCCCTCCCTTTCTTGTAGACAGGATATATTTTGGATTGAAAGCTTTCTGGGTGGGTTGATGTCTCTATTGCTCCACTGGGGTTCCTACCTGGCTTCAGGAGGTGTTCTCTTCAGGTTCTACATCTCCCATTCTGTGAGTCACAGCTATGGTCATCGCATTGGTCCTTGACAGCCTCCCCTATCCCGAGTTTCTTTCATGCCCTCAAGATGTCCCCTACCTCCCCATCCCTGTCAATTGCAGATTTCCATTAATTTTCATGGCTCTCTAGCCATCTCTCTCCTATTCCTCTCCACATCTGATCCTGATCTCCCCCTACTCCACTTCCCATCCCCCTCCTACCAACTTCCTTCTCTCAATCTTCCTCCTATGACTATTTTTCCCCCTTCTAAGTGGGATTCAAGCATCTTCACTTGGACCATCTTTCTTGTTGAGCTTCTTTGGGTCTGTGGAGTGTAGCGTGGGATCCTCTATTTTACAGCTAATATCCACTTATAGGTGAGTATATACCATGCAAGTCCTTTTGGTCTGGATTTCCTCATATAGGATGATATTTTCAAGTTCCATCCATTTGCCTGCAAAATTCATTATGCCAGGAGTGGTATAGCTGTGCCTTGAGGTTGTCTCCTATACCAAGAAGTTCAAGGCAGTTCCTCACTTTCTGTTCTATTAGTTCTGTTCTATTTAGTATATTATGTTTTATGTTGAGGTCTTTGATCCACCTGGACTTAAGTTTTGTGCAGGGTAATAGATATAGATTTATATGCACTTTTCTACGTCCAGTTTGATCAGTATCATTTGTTGAAGATGATTTCTTTTTTCCATTGCTTGGTTTTGCCTTCTTTGTTAAAAATCAAGTGTCCATAGGTGTAAGAGTTTATTTCAGCATCTTTGATTCAATTCCTTTGATCAACCTGTCTGTTGTTACATCAATACCATGCAGGTTTTATTACTATTACTCTGTAGAATAGCTGGAGGTCAGGGATGGTGATGCTTCCAGAAGCTCTTTTATTATTCAAGATTGGTCTTACTATCCTGGGTTTTTTGTTTTCCCACATAAAGTTGAGAATTGCACTGTCAAGAACTGTAAAGAACTGTGTTGGAATTTTGATGGGCATTGCATTGAATCTGTAAATTGTTTTTAGTAAGGTGGCCATTTTCACTATGTTCATCCTACAAATCTATGAGCATGGAAGATCTTTCCATCTTGTGGTATCTTCCTAATTTTTTTTCTCCAGAGTCCTGAAGTTCTTGTCATATAGTTCTTTGACTTGCATGGTTAGAGTTATAAGATATTTTATATTATTTGTGGTTATTATAAAGTGTGTTATTCCCTAATTTCTTTCTCAGCCCATTTATCATTTATATAAAGGAGAGCTATTGATTTCTTAGAGTTAATTTTGTATCTAGCCACTCTAATGAAAATGTTTATCAGCTGTAGGAATTCTCTGATTGAATTTCTGGGGTTGCTTCGGTATACTATTGTACCATGCACAAATACTTTGACTTATTCCATTTTGATTTGTATCCACTTGATCTACTTTAGCTGTCTTATTATTCTGGCTAATACCTCAAGTAGTATATCGAAGAGATAGGGAGAGAGTGGGCAGCCTTGTCTTGTCTCTAACTTTAGTAGAATTACTTTAAACTTCTTTCCATTTAGTTTGATGTTAGCTATTGTCTTGCTGTATATTGCTTTGATTATGTTCAGATATATGCCTTGTATTTCCTGATCTCTCTAATACTTTTAACATGAAACAGGGTTGGATTTTGTCAAAGGCTTTTTCAGCATCTAATAAGATGGTCATGTCATTTTTCAGTTTGTTTATACCGTAGATTATGTTGATAGATTTGTGTATATTGAACCATCTCTGATTACCTGGAATGAAGCCTACTTGGTAGATGATGTTTTTGATGTATTCCTGTATTGGGTTTGCAAATATTTTGTTGAGTATTTTTGCATCAATGTTCATAATAGAAATCAATCTGAAATTCTCTTTCTTTGTTAAGTCTTTGCATGGTTAAGGAATCAGGATGACTGTGTCTTTCATAGAATAAGTTTGGCAGTATTCCTTCTTTTTCTACTTTGTGGAAAAGTTTGAGGAGTATTGGTATTAGCTATTCTTTCAAAGTATGGTAGAATTCTGCACTAAAATCCAATCTGACCCTTGGGCTTTTTTTGATTGGGAGACTTTTGATGACTTCTATTTCCACAGAGGTTACAGAGCTATTTAGTTTACCTGATCTTGATTTAACTTTGGTAGGTAGTATCTCTCTAGAAAATTGCCCATTTCATTAAGGTTTTCTAATTTTATGGAGTATAAGCTTTTGAAGTAAGTCCTAATGATTCTTTGAATTTCCTCAGTGTCTGTTACGTCTTTTTTTTTTTTTTTTTTTTTTTTTTTTTACCCTCTTTATTGGATATTTTATTTATTTACATTTCAAATGTTATCCCTTTTCCTGGTTCTCCCCCAACCCCCCGGAAATCCCATCCTTCCTCTTCCTGGTTATATGAGGGTGCTCCCCCACTCCCCCACCCCCCACCCATTCCTGCCTCCCCACCCTGGCATTCTCCTATACTGGGCCATTGAGCCTTCCCAGGACCAAGGGCCTCTCCTCACATTGAGGTCCAATAAGGCCACCCTCTGCTACATATGTGGCTGGAGCCATGGGTCCCTCCATGTGTACTTTTTGGTTGGTGCTTTAGTACCTGGGAGCTCGGGTGTGTGTGTGTGTGTGTGTGTGTGTGTGTGTGTGTGTGTGTGTCTCTGGTTCATTGATATTGTTGTTCTTCCTGTGGGTTTCAAATCCCTTCAGTTCCTTCAATCCTTTTTCTAACTCCCCTAGTGGGGACCCTGTGCTCAGTCCAATGGTTGGCTGTGAGCATCCACATCTGTGTTTGTCAGACTCTGGCAGAGGCTCTCAGAAGACAGCTATATCAGATTCCTGTCAGCAAGTACTTCTTGCCATACACAATAGTGTCTGGGTTTGGAGTCTTTATATGGGATGGATCCCCAGGTGGAGCAGTCTGGATGGTCTTTCCTTCAGTCTTTACTCCATACTTTGTCTCTCTATTTCCTCCCTTGAGTATTTTGTTCCTCCTTTTAAGATGGACTAAAGAAGCATCCACACTTTGGTCTTCCTTCCCTTGAGCTTCATGTGATCTAGGAATTGTATCTTGGGTATTCTGAGATTTTCGGCTAATATACACTTACCAGTGAGTGCATACCGTGTGTGTGTGTGTGTGTGTGTGTGTGTGTGTTTTTAAATTAGGTACTTTCTTTATTTAAATGTAAATTTCTCCTTTCCCAGTTTCCCCTCCAAAAAACAAACAAACAAACAAACAAAAACAACAAGAACAAATGCCTGTTGCCTCCCCCATCCCCATGACTGCCACCCCACCCTCTCCCACTTATTGGCCCTGGCATTCCCCTACACTGGGGCACAGAACCTTCACAAGGCCGAGGACTTCTCCTCCCATTGATGATCAACTTTGCAATCCTCTACTATACACATGCTGCCAAAACAATCAGTCCCACCATGAATAGTCCTTGGTTGGCAGTTGGGTCCCTGGGAGCTCTAAGGGTACTAGTTAGTTCATAATGTTGTTCGTCCTAAGGGGCTGCAAATCCTTCAGCTCCATAGAACCTTTCTCTAACTCCTTCAATTGGGACCATGTACTCAGTTCAACGGATGGCTGTAAACCTCTACATCTGTATTAGGCAGGTATTGTCAGAGCCTCTCAGGAGATAGCTATATTTAGGCTGGCTTGTCCTTCCTTCAGTCTCTGCTCCATAGTTAATCTCTGCAACTCCTTCCATGGGTATTTGATTCTCCCTTTTAAGAAGGAATGAAATGTCCACCTTTTGGTCTTCCTTCTTCTTAAGTTTCTTGTGGTTTGTGGGTTGTTCTTCCTGTATTCTGAACTTCTGGGCTAATAATCACTTATCAGAGAGTGCATACCATGTGTGTTCTTTTGTGATTGTGTTACCTCACTCAGGATGATACTCTCCAGATCCATCCATTTCCCTAA
>JADRCD010227669.1:0-40049 GCA_019843815.1 Montemys delectorum
TCAATGTTTTGATTTCAATCACAAATGCAGCTTCCTCTCCTTACTGTGTGTCAGTCTTTCTCCCCGCAGACAGCTTTGTGGGATTTCATTCCATTTAAAACAATCTTATCTTACAAGGAAATGTGACAGCTCTGAGTGAAACAAAGACGATTTTTTGAGTTGGTACAGCAATTATTTCTATTTTTCATGAATATCGCCCCTTCTTCACTAAGGACCAGAGAAAGTTAAATTATGAGGCAAAATGGCCAGTAAAGTATAAGTGAAGTAATAGGAAGAAAATATGTAACCAAGATAAATATGAGTCTTTTTAAGAATTAAAAAGGTAGGAATAATAAACACTAATAATGATTATCTAGCTGGTCTAAGACACCACACACCTAGACACTCTAAAAATCAAAGGGAAACTCATAAATAATTGCCATGAACAGGAAGAAAGGCAAAAAGAAAAAAAAAAGAAAAAAAAATCCTCTCAATAACTTCACAAAAAGAAGTAAAAGGAAAATAAAAATCCAGGGAAATATTTTTCTGCTTCTCTCTTCTCTCTTGACCACTCTTCTGAGAACTGGGTTTTCTTTGAAGATGTTTTATCTCAGTGGGTCTTCTACCTATAAACTCCCTGGGAAGCCAGAGTGAGACAAGGTAGGTGCTCTGGGGCCGAGATGTGTGTGTGTGTGTGTGTGTGTGTGTGTGTGTGTGTGTGTGTGTGTTTAGAAGTCCTGGCTTCATTTTCCCCAGGATTCCATATTTCGGAGCAGGAAATGGAACAGGACAGTGGGGAGGCACTCTGGAGCAACCCCACCACGCACCCATGGTCACACCTGTGTAAACTCCTCTGCAGGGACAAGATTAGGAAACACAGCCTGGTCATCCTGGTGTGATGTACAGGAACTCAGTCTGCATGTGGTGTGTCCTGCATAAGCCAAGACCCACTTTTTGTGACTGTGCCTTTTCCTACAAAGCTTCAGTAAAAATCTGCATTTCTTTAAATCTCAAAACTCAGTGGCACACTGTAGCACCATGGTGGCTGGCACTGGAGTTAAGGTGATACAACTGCCACTCAGAGGCCTGGGTCAGACTCAGGAGCCAGGTTTCCCATTCCCAGGCATAAGGAAGTTCTTCTAATTTTCGTGGACCTCAATTTTCTCTTCTGAAAATTAGAAATTCACTTATGTAATGTAGCCAGGAACGCAGCACTCAAAAACAGTTCGAAGTGAATGGTTACTTATAATCTATAATCACTGAAAAAACATGGAGGAGCGTGGAGACCATGAGTCATGAGGGGCACAGATAATCTAAGGACACTCCCCACAGGATTTCATGCTTAGCAAGTGGTGTCCCTCAGCTCAGAAAGGAACTGAGTAGGGAAATGGGCAAGAGAGCTGGATTACCACACATTCCTGATCTCAAGTGGGAATTGGCCTGGACTTTCTACCTTCTGCTTTCTACCTACCTTTCTACCAACCTGCATTCTCCAGGTTGCTCTAGTGATTTCAGAATGGGTTCATTAGAAGCAACATCCTTGGGCTGGGGAGATGGCTCTCACTGGGCAGAGTACTTGGATGTAAGGATGAAGATCTGAGTTTTCGTCCTGAGCACCCACGTACAAATAAAGCTGTAATCCAAGCCCTGCAAACACAGAGACAGAACGAGCTCTGAGTGATGTATTTTATAAAACCAAGGATATGTTTTGTAGAGCACAGTATGGGGTGTGGCATGGTGGGAGGGGCTGACTCAGCAGGACCCATGATGAGGCATCCCTACCACCGTCCCCCAACCTCGAGGTACTGACCACAGGACTGGTGTAGTATGGAATAGAGTTTTTTTTTGGGGGGGGGGCATTGGGAAGGGGAATTGAGAAGGGGTAGGGGCAGAGAAAGAGAAGAGAGAGAGAGAGAGAAAAGAAAGAGGAAAAGAGAAGAGGCCACGTATTTCCAGGAATATGTGGAAAGGGGGAAAGAGAGAAGGGGAGAGGGAAAAAGGGGTCAGAGAGAGTGAAGGGGGTCAAAGAGAGAAAAGAGGCAGAGAGAGCCAAGAGAGGCCAAACAGTGCCTTTTATAGCAAGCCAGGCCCACCTAGATGTTTCTAGGTAAATGTTGGGCGGAGCCTAGAAGGAACGCTAACACTAGGGATCACTAACATGCAAGTCCAAGAATTTGTGAGTTTCAGGCTCAGTGAGAGAGATGCTGTCTCACAAAGTAAGTCAGGAGCTGGGAAGATAGCTCAGCAGTTACACACTTGCTGTTCTTGCAGAGGATCAGGCTTTGGTCCCCAGCACCCACATGGCAGCTCACAACTGTCCATAAGTTCCAGGGGATCTAATAATGTCCTCTTCTAGCTCCACAGTTACCAGGCACCATGTGGTACGCATACATGCTCTCAGGAAAAACACATATACACATAAATATTTTTAAACACTAAAGCATTGAATTAAGAACATGTCAGTGTCATGACCTGAGATATCTCAGCCTCCAGAATGGTAAGAAATAAATGCTTGTTATTTATGAACCACCTGATGCCTGGTTCTTTGTGTGAGTCCTGTTGGACATGTTCAAGAATCCTTATTAATGTAGAGAAATCACCACGACAAAGACATCAAGATCCTACATTCTTGGTTCCCACCTCTGTCATATCATGTGACCTGGAAGACTGCAGATCACCTTGCAGATCTCAGCATGATCCATGTCACTGGCACATAGTGAACTGTCCAGAAATCTTACATGCTATACATTAATATTACTGTTTCTCTCTTAAATTCCAAAACTTAAGTATTAAGTACATAGATGATGTTTCTATAATGAGTTCAGCTCAAGAATTCTGCCTTGGCCCCAGGCCCACCTATTCCTATACCTACCATAAGAGGAGCACTGCAGCCAAGCAGCCACATTTCAATGAGAGAGAGAGAGAGAGAGAGAGAGAGAGAGAGAGAGAGAGAGAGAGAGAGAGGGAGATTAATTGCCTGCTGTGAATAGAGCAAGAAGTGAGCTCCCAGAGTTTGGCTATAAAAACAACCCTCTCCCTGCTCACTTTGGTCCCAGTCTCCGCCTCCTCATCGTCTCCTTTCCCTTTCTCATTTGCATAATGCTTAAACCGCCCAGTAACTGGCAATCCCTGGACCTGCCACACTTCTCCGAAAGCTGCATTATCTTTAACAGCTGACTGGAGTCCAGAGGCAATAACCATTTCAGACTAGCCAGAAGGACAGGAAAGAAGAAAAATCATGTTAGTCAGGTAGCTCTTCCTGCCTTATCGGTACCAGCAAGCACTAACCAGAGGGCAGGATAAAGAAGAGCTAGGAAATAACTACCTTCAGGAGATACCTGGCCTTCCAAATTAGATATGCAGCTGTTAAATAGATTGTGTGGAAAGGCCCAGCTTTTAGCTCAAACATGACCTTCAAAGAGCTTTTCCCCTTAGATTCACAAATGAAAAGCCCCACATATTTCAAAGAGCAGATCCAAACACTAAAGCCTGTCGTCTCAGTCCCCACCCCTTCGGGTAGGGCACACCACAGACCATTCGCAATAATAGCCCCATTGGTTTTTATTACACATTATCATGTATCCTAACACTCTTTATCACATTGGGAGGACGGGCTGCCTTTATCAGGGTTTATCTCATTCTGAAGTTATCCTATCAATATCCACCCGGCCAGGCTGTCTTTCTAGATGGCGGTACAGAACAGCTGATAAACAGGAACACTGCTGCCTCGATGATCAATGGTGAGATAAAGAGAATGTGGCTGTCCGGAAAAAAATCAGCTGGGCCTGGCAGAATGTCTGGATAATCTGTAATGTGGCCAGGAGTGATTCATCACTGGGCAGTCATCCTCACAACCACTGACACAACCAAAAGTTCTTTTGGGAAGTGCCTCCCAAATACAGCCCAGCGGATGCTGTCGTTCCTTGTTGGGAAGCTAGGGAGGCTTCCTTTAGACTGATCTTTCCTAAAGTTACATTGTATACATCCTAGGCCCAGAGCACAGTAATCAAGCTGGTGCCCACAATGAGATCGAGACACAGACTCTCCTGCTGCTTCACGGTCTGTACATCACCTAAGAGACCTCAAAAGGACAAAAGCTGCTGCAGGTTCCTGGATGTCTCAATCCCTCCCTTGTTCTGCCTGGCACATTCTAAGAATGTGGACCATTTGGGTCTTCCATAGAAAGCTTTCCAGACTAAGAGTAAACACACACAGCTTGTTTTCCCAAACAAGCATCCTGACATCCAACAGCTTTCTTCAACTCCAACAGTCCTGTCAAATGGAACGCTGGAAATGAAATGACGTGAATGGTCTCATTTAAAAGCCTGTTATAATAAGGCATTACATTCTACCAGATATAGTAAGACACACATGCTCTTGTACTTCTTTAGGAAAAGGCAAAATGCATTCTTGAATTAATAAAAATAAAGCATCTTTTAAAAAACACACCTTGATCTGTAAAAGGCGGTAGGACTTGTTCCTGTGATGAATCCTAAGAGCATACAAGCTGATCAGCATGCTTCTTGGTTCCCTCTCTCTCTCTCTCTCTCTCTCTCTCTCTCCCCCCCCCTCTCTTTCTCTCCTTCCTTTTTTTTCCTATGACAATAAGATCTCACTGTGCGTTCCAGGCTATATAGATTAGGCTGGTCTCTAATTCACAATGTTAGCCAGGCATGGTAGCACACACTTTTAATCCCAGTACTCAGGAAGTTTACTAATCTTATCATCTGTGTCTGTGAACCAGGGGCAAAATCAGCCCCCAAATTATAACTTTACAGAGGAACTAAGAGATCAGTGACCAGGACAGATCCTGTGACCTCCTCACTAATCAGAGGGGCTGCAATTCACAGGCAATTGAGCAGAAGTTATTTCCTTTCTATGGCAATTGAACCATTATAACAAAGTCCTGAATTCTGTGGCTGGGTTGACTTAGTTAAACTCTATATAAGCTCATTGTCTTTCAAGAGAAATGGGTGGCATCAAAAGCAAAGTCCTTAGTGTGATAGGAGCCATCAGTGAGACTCCCCCAAACCTATTAGCAATTCTGGAAAACCCATCTGAAGGATAACTGCAATCAACACAGTAGACAGAGAACAAAGTCTCCCTAACCCAGAATCTGAAAGAAAAAGAAATGTTTTAGATTTTCCTGTATTGCCAGAGAGATCAGAGAAGGATATAGTTGGAAGTTTTGTACCAGAAGAGGAGCTGCTTTAAGAAAAGGTCTGTCAAAATGAAATCTAGTCCTGGGATGTGCTTCGGATGGTAGAGTGTTTGTCCAGAATGCTTGAAGTCCCTGGTTCAATCCCCAGCACCACATAAACCAGGTATGGTAGTGCACATCAGTAATCCTAGCACGAGGGACATAAAGGCAGTGATTAGAAGTTCAAGGTCATCCATCATCAGCTATGTAATGAATTTAAGGAAAGTCTGGGATACACGAGGCCCATCTAAAGAAATTAAATGAAATAAGTAGAATTATAAGACACCCAACTGGAAAGAAGGCGAATGCTGCAAAAGGCCTCAAGTACAGGAACAGTTCCACAGATGGCGGGGTTTCTCAGCTCCATCGGCTCCCGGCTCCAAAGTCCTAGCATGGTCTCTCCCAGTTGTCCAGGGAAAGGAGCTTAATGACATGTGGGTGGTCTCACTCTTTGACCCTGCGTTCTTACAGAAGTACAACTGTGTAACACACAACTGGACGCAGAAAAAACACTTGTGTTCCAAAATAACTTGTTTATCATAGTTTTTTGACATTTGTGTTTTCTCATCCTGCTAAACACTCACTACCACTTCTAACATCGAATTTCTTGCATTGGTACCTGGTACCAAATGATTGTGATACCAGCTGTATGAAAAGATCCAGTAGATAAGAAATCCTTCATAGGTTCTGTGCCCCAGTGTAGGGGAATGCCAGGGCCAATAAGTGGGAGAGGGTGGGGTGGCAGGCATGGGGAGGGGGGAGGCAACAGGGGTTTGTTCTTGTTGTTTTTGTTTGTTTATTTGTTTTTTGGAGGGGAACCTGGGAAAGGGAAAATTTACATGTAAATAAAGAAAATATCTAATAAAATATATATATATAATTTAAAAAAATAAACTAAGTAGAAATATTAGGCATCCACAAAAAAAAAAAAAAAGAAAGAAAGAAAGAAAGAAATCCTTCACGCTGGGACTTCAATGGTTTCTGTAAATACACTTAGACAGTGTCTTTCTGCCAGGCTATGGTAAATAGCAGTCACAGCCCTTTCCTTTGCCGGAGAGGAGGATGAGCTATCTAAGCCATGATCATTAGAATGATAGTCACCTAAAGCCAGTAGTCCAATCCAATATGGTCAGCAGAGAGTCATGCCCAAAACCATAATCTATAATTGGTAAAAGAGTTTGTGATGAATCTGGGGATATACAGAAGTAAAACCTCAGTTTCCCTGAAGGTTTCAAAACATGTAAACAACTAGTTTGGAAAACAAATACAGACATGGCTTCTCTGTTCTGGGACATTAGACAGCATCACACTGAGACCTCAAGTGCGGAATAGACCTCCTAAATTGCACAGATTTAGAGAATGTCATCCTAGGAACCAAAGCCAACAGGACATCCTGTTGTGTGTGTAACCCTCATTAACTCAAACAGTAGCTTGGTGAAGGTGTCGGCACTGGTTTCCTCAAGTGTGTATTTCTAAATCTAAGTGATATGGACAAAGCAGGAAACAAAAGTTCTTTGATGCAATAATTTGGGTTATTGAAGAACACAAATAACCAACTAAAAAAAAAAAAAAAAAAAAAAAAGACCTGGGCTTAATAAGCAAAGTGAGTAATGTTCTAATGTTCTAAATAGGATTTACTCTGTTAGCATCTGTCTTAGTTAGGGTTTTACTGCTGTGAACAGAAACCATGACCAAGGCAACTCTTATAAGGATGACATTTAATTGGAGCTGGCTTACAGGTTCAGAGGTTCAGTCCATCATCATCAAGGCAGGAGTATGGCAGTGTCCAAGCAGACATGGAGCTAGAGGAGCTGAGCGTTCCACCTCTTGCTCCGTAGGCAGCTAGCAGAAGACTGGCTTCCAGGCATCTAGGATGAGGGTCTTAAAGCCCACACCCACAGTTACACACCTACTTCAACAAGGCTATACCTCCAAATAGTGCCACTCCTTGGGCCAGGCGTATACAAACCATCACAGCATCTTTTAAATTTTATTTTATTTGTGTGCACATGCATTGAAAGCCAGAAGTACATATCCAATATCTTCCTCTATCCCTTTCTAGCTTAGCTTTTGAGGGGGAAGATGTTGCTGTTTGCTTGATGTTAAGGGGAAAGAGATCAGGAGACTGTTGGCCATGAGGCAGTAACTTATTCAAAGACGTTATCAGTATCTTCAAGTCTCCTTCTGGCCTCCTCAGGTCGGCTACCTTCCATTCCTGGTCTCCAACACTCACCTCTAACTTCACTTGGTACTTCTCTACCTGATAGGATCAATGGCGTCTGTCTGTGTCAACTTCCTATATTCTAAGAGTTGGTAGTCAAGACAGTCCAGGGGCCAGCAGAGTAGACTACAGAAGTGACCCATGCCTAGAACCCTAGTGTCACATGCCTAGAACCCCAATACATCACAGCAGAGCAACTCAGACAGTAATCAGAGGATGCTTGTGGATGACATAGGTGTTGGGTCTGTGAGAAGGACAAGGGCTCTCACTAGGCAAACGACTCCTGAAACAATGGTTGAGCAAAGGCTCTGAAGGAGTTTGTGACCTGTGGGTAAAACTATCTGATGACAATTGGTACATTAGTATAAATCTTTTCTCCTTATTGATTCTGCTAATGTTTTCAGTGCTTGAAAATGATAAAACTATGTTTGTATAAAATATAATATATGGCTCTCTGCCTTCATTTTCTGAAATTACTTTTGCCTAACTGTCCAATGACAGAGTCAGGGTTCATTCATTGATTTTTTTTTTCTCCAAGATTCACAACTCTAAAAAAAATATCATGGCAGAGTAAGCTGGTCATCTTCCCTTCACACTGACTATTCATATCACCATCTACTTACTGTTTGCCAAACTTGACTCATTTGTAGAAAATTCAATAAATACTTAGCTAAGAGATTGTTAAATTTCACTCAGTGGCCTACAGAGTAGCTCTTTAAACTCCAGACCTAGATTATAGTTCAGAAAGCAACTGTGATTCAGCAGTCATGTGCTAAAGGAAAAAGAAAATGTTCCCCCCCATTCAGAGAGAGTTTCCCAAAAGAAAAGCTAAGGGAGCTGATGCAGCTTCAAGCAATAGGTGACAGTTTGAGGTTGGGCTGCAGTATAGCAGTAAGGGGCTTCCCTGGCAAACAAAACAAAACAAAACAAAACAAAACAAAACATCCCTGGGTTTCACCCCTAACCCCTTAAGAAGCAAGTGGTAGTTTTGTCAAGGAGATCTTCCAGGAAGTGGGGAGACAAGAAAGAGATTATTGTGGGAGAAATAGCTTCAAGATGACCTAGCTAGTATAGAGTATAGGGTATAGAAGGAAAGACAGAAGAAAGAGAAGCTAGGGAGAGTGAGAGGGAGGGAGGGAAAAGGGAAGGAGAACAGAGAAGCAGATATCAAGAAAGACAGAGAGAGAGACAGACAGACAGACAGACAGACATAGAGAGGGGGTAATGTCAAAATCATGTCACACCTTGGGTGTGACAGTCACCATCTCTGGGTGATTAGGCAATCTCCCAATGTCTCCTAAGACACTTAGATAAGGGAAAGATGATAAAGATTTGACATGGAGACAATTGTTGGCTCGACAGTGATGGTGAAGCAGGGCAGAGCAGTTAGTGGGTAGTTCAGGTTCCAGCCATATAAGAAGCATTAGCAGAAAGCATGAACTGGCTGGCATGAGTGTAAGCAGTTAAGGTTCATGATTTCCTGAGACTGTTTTGGATCCATGAACACCTTAAAGTGTTCGCTGAGCCTATAAGCACCTCCCATTGTTCACTGGGTTTATAAGCCACTAGTAGTGTTCATAGAGCCATTAATATCTAATCACTATTCACTATGATTCAGTGTTCCAGGGGCAGAAGGAATGGGGGAGCAGCTGAGGTCACTGGCATTGAGCTAGGTGTACTTTAGATGTCTATAAGACTATGACTCTATGACTTTGCAGTCTATCACACGAAGATCGGCTTGGATATCTGCTCTGGGTATCATTAACAAGTACATGGCGACTAAGCCATTGGAGGATAAGAGCAGTCATTCAAGAGACAAAAAGAAAAATTTTGCAGTTTCATCTAACAATGGCTGATGGACAAGCTAGAAAGAGGGATGAGCAAGAATATTTGGTGGAACAGAATGAAATCTGAGTGTGTAGCCTCCCCAAAAGCAAATGAACAGAAAGTTAAAAGAAGAAAAAAACAGATGGGCGGTGTCTAGTGCTAATGAGAGGTAATAATAAATAGCCATTATATTTAAATTAATTCAACCCTCAGCTATTATAGTTTTTTTTCCTGTTGCTACATTAAACGCCATGACCAAAAGGAACTTGGGAAGGAAAGGGATAATTTTTCATCTTACACCTTAGATTCCATCTTTGAGGGAAGCCAAGGCAGAAGCTTGAAGCAGAGACCACAGAGGAATGGTTTTACTGGCTCATTCACAGACCCAGGTCAAGATATCTTTTTATTGCCCAGACTCACTTACCTAGGGGAGATATCGCCCACAGTGGACTGGGCCCTCCTGCATCAAATAGCAATCAAGACAGTTCCCCATAGACCTGCCCACAGATCAATCAAATGGAAGTAGTTCTTCAGTTGAGGTTCCCTTTTCCCAGGTTTGTCAAGGCAACACCCAAGATTACCTATAACACCTATACCACATAACACCAAACATGGTGGCACATGCCTGCAATCCAAGCATTTAGGAAATGAAGGTTAGAAGTTCACAGTTAGACTGATATCACTATGATACAGACTACATAGCAAGTTAGAGGTCAGCCCAGTCTACTGGAGACACAGCCTTAGCCCCCACCTGTAATACATAATTATAGCCACTAGAGTTCTGGACAAATAAGTAGTTGAAGGCCTGGTTGGGAATAATCACCAACAGATAATGTCTTGCATTCAAGATCACACAAAAGACTCTTTACCAATCTGTCCCTGTCTCTATTTCTACATCTGTTTTAAAATCTTTTGGTTGTGCATCCAGTGTATTTAGAAACAACATTTTCTCCCCAGTCTTTCGATTCCTTCTCTTCTTCCAACACAGCCTCCTCTGGCCACAACTTCCCCACACAGTCACCTACGCCCTCAACAATTCACCCCTGTCATCAACACAGCTACTCCTGCCCCCAAAGCAGCCACCCTCATCCTCAGTACATCCTCATGACTTCACCCTGGGCAACTATAGCCACTTTTGTCCTGGAGCTATCATCCTTCCTGCCATCCCTAGAGGCCATATGCATGCCTCACCTGGGCTTTGGTGGGATGTCACCATGGGCTGGGACAAGTTAGTGATCTTTCATGAGACAGATGTGGCATTTGTTATCTTTTCTGGAGGCATCTTGAACAAAGGTCCCACACTGACAGCTGGAAGTAGAATCTGGCCCACAGATGTCTTGTGTTGAATCCACAGATATTTCTTTAATTGAGTCAACATTTGAAAATGGAATGTTTTACACAAAACGCCAGATTTTCAGGCTCTCTAATAAAAGTGACTATTTTGGCAACCCAAGCCCAAACTCATTTCCAGCAGAGACTGTCTGAGACTGAAGGAACTTCTGGGCCCCCTTGGTATGAACAGGAACGTCTCAGGTCACCCTAAGACAGTTCTCTGCATAGCTTACTGGAGTTCCTAAAGGTACCTGGAGCACTAGAGCATTAGAGCGTGCATTCTTACAGCATCATTCACGGTGGACTCTACGGTTCTAGCTGACTATGCTCCTACCCTAGGTGGCTCTAAAAAAAAAAAAAAAACCTCAGTAAAGTAAGTGACTTTGGCCCCACACTGTCTCTTCACCCAGTGGCAGAACATGCTTCATCATCACCTCCCATTAATATAAGCCTCCAACTGAAAGGCCCCTCCACATAATCAAAATGTTTCTGCCTCCTAACACAAGATGCATGATTAATGTGTACTAAAACATGACTAATTAATAAGAAAAGCATCTTCTGTAGAGTGTAGCTATGATAGTCATGTATTGATGATGCCATCCATACTACATATGAGTCACAGTCCTCGGAAATCCACTCAAGCACTTAAGGAAACCTTTTGTGATTGCTTGAAGCCAGCCTCCTGAATACCATAGACAGCCTGGAATTGTTTTCCTGACCCAAGGTGGCAAAACAGGAAGACACAACGGCTTAAAAGCCAGCTCTCCAGTCAAAGACCAGTAGCTTCCATTAGTTTTAACTCAAAAGGTGAAGAAAATACAACAGGCCTCTCTGAAACATCAAGAGGTGGTAGAGTGTCCCTGTTCTCTGTGCACAGTCAACACCAAGGATCTTCTACTCACTTCTAGGCAAAAGAAATCCACAAGTATAAATGGGAGGGAAGAAGGGGAAGAAGAGGAGAAAATCAAAGGCACTAAGAAGAACAAATGATAAAAAGAAATGATGGTCACATGCAAGACATCTGCAAACAGACTGAAGGGAAGAAGAGCATTTCCCAGACATCTGAGCTCTGTGTGATGCTGCCGTCATAAACATCCTAGGAGGTTTCATAGGGACTTCCCCCCATGAGCCTCTAGAATTCCTCTCCTCTTGAATGCTCTCTGCTTCCCTCTATAAATCATTTAGATAAGAAGTACTGAAGCCAAATTGCTGTCCAGCATTCTCCTTGGCTCCACAGGCCCTCTCAGAACATACATATTCATTTTAGCAGAGAACCGAATGCCTTAAGGCAAAGAAGTGTTGTGTTTGTTGCATGTGTAGCTCAGGTCATCCCTAGTCCTCATGCCACAACTCACAGAGTTCTGGTTCAATCCTGATCCTGCACTGACAATGGGAAAACAAAAACAAAAACAAAAACCTGGGATATTTGTTTTCTGGAAATCTGACCAGTTCTGGGACATCTCTGGTTGATAATCAGAATAAGCACTCCCCTTGGGCTCTTCTTTGTTGAGATTTGTGTCCTTGACTAACATACCTGTAGGTGTCCTGGCTCCTGGATTTGAGTAAGTGGATGCCAGGGATGGAGGAGATACTAAGGGAGTGGGTAAGAATCTGACAATGCATATTGACCACAGAACACAAAGCCTGGAACTGTGCAGAAAGCCATAGCCTTTTGTCCAGTGGACATGTCCTGAGAAAATTTGAGCTAGGCAGCAAGATGAGGAAAGGTCAGCAGATAGGTGATGAAGAGGTTGGGCCCTTGCAGTTTGCCTGAACAGTGTCACCAGACGAAACTTCAATGAGGCTTGTCTGTGGAATTGGGGCTACAGAGCTCCCTGGCTTCTGACCAGTGCAGGTGCCTAAACCACAGCAACCCTGGCCCATAGTTGAAAGGTGGGAGCAGTTGGAGAACACACCAACATAAAATGAGAGGATGGGACAGATCAAGGACCATGAAAATCAACCCTTTACGACGGAACCCATTCCCAAGGCCCCATGGTCCTCTGTAATTTTCTAGTTACACAGCCTGTTCTCTGAGTTCTCCTGAGCTAAATTAGGACAGGGGCAGACAATTATTTTCTTTTTCCAGAGCTGAGAAGTAAGCACTCCATCACAAGTAGTGTACATCCATGGGCTACCATGGATAGCTATACACACCATTGGCATATAGCAGCATACAGACGTATGCATACATACACACACCTACACTCATTCATCCATGTGTGCATGTACATACAGATATACATACAAATTCATATCATGCAGATAGGCACACAGCAGCACACACACGCGTGGACACAGATACCTACATGTAAGCCATACAGACATCAGCATGCCACACAGAAAAACATGCATACTCCTACATGCATACATAAATGTACATACTCCTCCATGTACTTGCAGATATATAGACACCCATACCTATATATCTTCACTTATTTGGACAGTGTATACTTAAAATATGACTCAAATACTTATATATTTTGACAGGTGCACCAAGGTGAGGGGGGATTAGAACAGAGCACTTTTGCCCATCGCTATCTGATTATTACTATTATTACTATTACATATTATATGTATAATATATATGCTACATATATTGCTATCTGAATATTAATATTACTATCCCAAGGGAGCGCATCCTATCTTCAGCTAGCATTTCTAAAGTGGTAAAATAATGCTACATTTCCAGAGAACAAATACTGCTGTGGACATTCTGTAGAAGGTAGTGTGTTCATGGACAGGGATGCAGAAGGAGTTGATGTTAGGTGTTTTTGCATAACCCTGCTGCGACAGCAGAAGGTACCCCATGGAGGCTGAAACATGAGTTTAATCTGTCTGTCTGAAATGGAAGTTGACTCTGTGAGAGCAAGAGGTTAAATCTGTCTACTTTCACTTCAATAATTAACCAAACAACTTTTTTCCAAAGAAAACAAGCTTGTAAAAAATTTAAAAACAGTGACTATTGGGATCTTGTTTACATTCATCCTTCCATAAAGTTACATTGACAGCTTTCAGAGACCTTTACCAATGTTAATTCTGGAAGAAATCATCACCAGAAGTGGGCTTGGAGATATTGCCTGTGGTTTCTTAGGACAATGTAGTAAGCTCCACAGGTCATAGCCCAGAGCTGAGTAAGGGGGACACCTCTGTGCTATTGAGACCCATCACCCTGTAAAACAGGGCCTTTTCTGGGAACAGAAAGTGCCACATTCAGGGACTGGATCAATGCCTATTTCCAGGAGTCAGTCTTGGGTGATAACTCAATACTAAGTGCTTGACTGACTTGAAGAATCTGCAATCGGCTGTGAGATGCAATCCGTGTCTTGTTGCTAAAGTCTCAGAGCCAGAAAGAAAGAGAGGGGACACACCCTGTCTGTGAGAAGTATGGAAGGCCTGCCTTAATAACACGGCTAGAGAAGCTTACTGAGACTTCAGGTCCTGAAGTTCCAAGGAAGCTGGCAGTGCTTAGATGAGCTGTTAGGACATGGAAGGGCACTGAAGTCATGAAAGCCAGGGAGTCCTGATTCTCATTCTAAGTGCCTTTTAAAGTAATGGGGATTTTGGTAGACCACAATTCAATTGCTAAGTAATTGTATTGAATAAAATGTTCAAATGAGATTAATTGGCCCACTTAACAGCCCAAAGACTGCTACATAAAATAAGGTACAATTTTAAAGGAAGAATTAAAAAGAAAATGTGAAGTCTTTTCCTCACCTCTCCAATCTGTGGCTTCTGTGGCATCCGTGAGTGGACCACGGGTGAAGAGTGTCCCCACCCAATGGTCATGTGCTTGGTTTTACACTCCTGGGTTATAGCCTCAAGCTGAGCTTCACAAGAATAGGAAAAGACCCTTACAGGTGACATTGAAGAAAGCATGGTATTTGCTGGACAGTAAGAACTACAAAAAAAAAAAATCATGAATTTGGATAACATCAGCCATCATCTTGCTATCGATCGGCAAATTCAAGTCTCCTTTGACAGGTATCTAATCTCTGTGATGGATGGAGAGTCCTTATGTCCACATGTCTTGGCTGTAGGGTTCTCAGACATTTGGTCAATGTTATTCTGGGTATGTCTGTCAGAGATTTCTATATGAAATCAGCATTTGAATCAGCAGAATGATGGAAAACAGGTTGCCCCTTTGAATGTGAGGTGGCCCTGAATAATCCACTGAAGGTCTAACTAGAAAGAAAAACAAAAATCTGACCATGGAGGAATTGCTTTTTTCTACCTGATGACCTTTAAGCTGGAATTTGGGGCCTTTACCCTTCAGACTTTTACTTGAGCCTTTATTTTGGAGCCGTTGAGTGACTGCATCTTAAGTCTAACACTATGGGGCTTCTTAACATCCACAGTATGTGAGTCACTTCATTATAACTCATGTAATCCTTATTATCTATATATCTTATCTACCCATTCGTTATCTGTCCACCATCTACCAGTCTATTCATCTGTACATGTATAGATACATACGTCATTTCATTTACCTGTGTATTCATCCCCTTAGCACTTATTCACTCACCCACCTATCTATTACCCATCTATCATTTAGGTGTCTCGTCCTTTGCCTCTTCATCTGTAGACCTGAATATGGTGGTCTCAGTAAAATATTTCCAAATATACAACAACTAAAATAAATTTAAACTCTAATCTGAGGTGTTGCTGCCAGAATTTCCCTAAGTCATGTCAGTATCACATGACTTCACTACGGCTTTGTTCAGAACACACAACCTACACGCTTGGCACCATGTGTGTCATGCTATCTTGAAAGAACAGCAAATACCCCAAAATGAGTCTGATCAGATTTTCAGACTATTATGGGTTATAGATTTCAGCACTTTTACTGTAAAAAGACCTCTTAGAGAAACATCATTGTATAATTATGAAACCAAAAACTTTTAATATTTTCCTATAACTCCTCAGCAATTAGATATAAAATGAGAGCAACTTTGGGTGATATTAAATTAGAATGTTTGGTTTTAGAAATTGTTGTGTGGGGCTAGGAATTGTAGCTAAGTACAGAAAGCATGGACCTGCCATTCACAAAGCTCTGGGTTCCATGCCCAGCACTTTGTGAAACTGAACATAATGGAGCACACCTGTAGTATCTGCACTCAGGACGTACGGGCAGGAGAGTCAGAAATTCAGCATTGCCCTTGGATTCACAGTAAGCTTATGGCCAGCTGGGGCTACAAAATCAAACTAGCAAATAAATAGGTAGATGTAGCAGGAAAAGCGGGGCTGCTTCTATGGAAATGCCAGGGGCTGCACAGCCGCAAAAGCATCTCCGGAAGGAGGACCTGATTGAGGACTGGCTGAGAAACCGATTGCTGACACAGACAATGCCGGCCAATCGGAAACTGCTGTTTAAAAGAGATGCTTTCTTGGGACCAATGGGGGCGCGGGTGGAAAGTGTTAAAGGAGCCTGCAGCAGTGTTCAGGTTAGTTTGCTGTGGCATTTCTCACCTGTTCCTGGGGTCTGAGTCATTGACTCTGTGCCTTTTCACCTTCAAACCCCCAAGGGCAGGTAGGGTCAAGCAGCAATTAGTCCGTGGCACAGGCAACAGGTAGATAAAATTGCTGTTTAAGATTAATTTAAAAAACTTTTATTTATTGATTTTGTCGTAGAATTAGGACAGAATCTCCAACATCTTCAGAACTGGACCTAGACACTCTTGTGCAACGTTTTACTACATATCTATGTGAAGCGGTGTCCTCAGCATTGATAACTGTAAAATCAAACTACAGATCAACTCCGCAAGATGCCGAAGATGCTCTAAGTCTTGCAGTTGTGAAGGATCCAGCAAAGATTTCATTCTTTAGGTGAGCAAACACAACTATCTAATTGGTGTGCAAAATTCTTTCATTGTTACTAAATGGTAAAAATTAAACGTAAACCAAAGAATCATTCTACCGTGAAAATTTTTATGACTTGTTATCAGAAATTTGATGTTGTATATGCATCTTATATTCCTGTGTACCAGGAATCTCATTTTTAAATCTATCATCTATCTACCTCTCCCATAGGTCCAATTTCTTCAACTGCGGGACTGAATGTGGTGATCACACAATTCTTGGTAAGAGTAAAATGTTCCTGAGTATGGTCCATGCAGGAGAACCTTAAGCAATGAATCCTTGATGGTCATCCACAGTCATTTGCGTCTCCCTCTCCACACGAGACATCGCTATTCACCACAGTCAAGCTCTGTCTGCTGCAGGGTTAGGTAATGTGCCTGTTCCCCGGGCAAGTGACTGCTAAGCTGGGCTTCAGCCTCAGGTGAGCCTACTATTCTCTAACGCTCTACAGTACACTTACTATGTCAATCCCACCCCATCTCTGCCTACCAATAAGAAGAGAAAGGTACAGGGGACATAGAATCAGACAGCATGAGCAAATACCACAGAAATGGCAGGGACAAAGTAAAAAAAAAAAAAAAAATCAGTAAAAGGGAAGGCTGTAAGGGATTGCTATAGCAGATCACCGGGGCGAGGAGAGGCGGGCATCTCTAGAATTGAGAGCAGGGAAGGCTGACTAGAAGTTGAACAGGAGCCCAAAGGAGTGATGCACTCCAACGAGCAGGCAGTGGATTGCCTAGTACCAGATGCTTCCATTCTCTTCTCAGCGCTTATGCCAGGCCTTGGTGAGTCTGGCTCAAAGCCCCTCAAGTGAGAAAAACTGGAAGCAGCTGACGGCCGGTGCCTGTGGGCGCTCAGAGCAGCCCCTCTGTTCTGGCAAAGCTATTCCCCTGACAGGTGGCAGGAGGAGAGCCTGTTCCCGATCCAGCCACACTGGAGGGTAGACAGCTAAAAGGAAAAACAAGCCCCACGCCTCAGAACCTCCACATGCTGTGGGAAGCAGCTGCTGACTCGGAGTGTGGGAAGGACAGGAGATGACTGCAGCCAGGTTCCCAAGGTGGTAGAGCCTCCACCTAGACAGAGCTCTAGTTTCCAGGAATAGTCTGGATGGTGACCCAAACAATATAGTTGGAAATCTCTGTGATCAAACGCTCGCCACATTTCCTTATCTGGACATTGTACCAATCCTGGGTATGCCCATAGCACACATGAGTGACTGGATGCATTCCAGCATGCATTCCAGTAGGTCTCAGTGCGAAGGAGATGGGAGGCAGGGCATGGACATAAATGCAACATGATGTGCTTTCTTATTTTTATTCAGTGTGAGTGTGTTGTGTTTGAGTGTATGCCTATGTTGATATCTCAATACATTGTATGTACTTACTGTATGAAGAAAATGCTACTGCCTTTTTAAAAAGTTATTTTTTTAAAAAAGGATATGATTTAAGATTAGCATTGAAATCAGCAAGTCAAGATGCTATGTAGAAGGCATGTATCTACCACACTGGCTCTCTGGATTAAGGAAAGTTGCAAGTGCTGAAATCGGCATTTGCACATACATACTCATTATATAATATCAACATGCGCATACAAAGAGGCCAGAGGTTGAGATTGGCTTTGCTTTTCAGTCATTCTCCAGCTTATTTTTTGAAACAGTCTCTCACTAAACCTAGATTTCACTGCTTCAGCCAGACTAGCTGGCTGTAGAGTTCCAAAGATCCTTCAGTCTCCATCTTTCCAGCAGTGGCATGTGCCACTGGATTTGTCTTCTTAAATCTATATTTACTTGTCTGTTTGTTTGTTCTTTCTGGCATGGTGCTAGGGGACAAACTAAACTCCTCATGCCTGTCATGGCAAGCACTTTACCAACTGAGCTATCTCCCTGACTACCCCAAAGCTGGTGACTGGTCTCCTACCACCTATGAAGATGTCCTCTAACCAGAAATTTAAGATGTGAAAAAATGGAGAGCAAAGGGCCAAGTCATAGTGGGTCATCTGCACACTAGGAAAAGTTTCTTTTTCTCAAAAATTACAGGCTTTGATGTTATTCATGTATCTTTTTGTTTTAAAATATGACACCCCCCCCCACACACACCCTTTTCTCCCACAGAGAATCTTAATGTTAGGTCTCAAACTGGAGACAAAAGGCTGAGGTTTCTACTTAACACATTGGAGTGGACCTCACTATAATCCAGCCGTCTTGGTTAACTGGCCGCTCTTTGGTCTATACTTCATCCTCCTGGCCTCTTGGTTGGCAGTTCTTCTCCCTTCTCCCCTCGCTGTCTCCTCACATGGCCCAGCTCAGGGTCATGTGTACGCTGGACTCTCTCAGCTGCCCTTGCTCCTGACTATGCTCTCCTTTTTTTCTACAGTCAACTTTCTCCTCTACCCTACCTAGGAGCTGCCATGCCATTTTAAAATTTCTTTTCTTTTTCTTTCTTCTTTTTTTATTCACTCAGCACACATATTAAGTGGGCACACAGTTGTCAACAGGAATATCAAACCACTTTTCCAGGACCACTTAAGAGCACCTTGCCTGACCATGAATCCATAATTCAGGGCTTTTCTAAAATAGAACCATATTGTTTAATTTTTGTCTCATCTTAAATTTTTTGCCCAATATGATTTAAGTATCATAGCTATGAAATACAAGCTTGACTCAATATCCATTAATGACTTTCACTGAATACTGAAATAGCTGAAGGGCATGGGTGGATTTTATTAAACTGTCCCAGCTGCTATATTTAATGTCTTGATCCTAGGCCAGGGGTTCTAGGAACATCTAGTCAAAATACAAGTTATTACTACCCAGGAAGATTTGTAAAAGTTTTTGCCTCATATTATTGATTGGAATTCAACCATGAAGCACATTCAGTCCCTTGGTAGGATAAGGGTTAGAGAGTTCTCATGAGACAAGCCTTCTTCACTCGGTCACCTTGGAGCTTCACCATCAATGCCATCTTTAGTAAATCACTCTCCTGGAAGTTGGTTCGAGGGCACACATCCATTAGCAGTGGCTCGCTCTGATATGAATTTTTACTACTAGCACTTCAGGAGCCTCCAAAGAAATGTTTAGAGTCTGGTGTATGTAAAAGAAGGTTGTTTACCCAATTGCAGGGACATGTTCTCAAATGAGCTCTTCTAACAAGCCCAGAAGCTCAATACAACACCAGGAAAATACCCTGAAAATTCTTTCCCATCATTCTAATGGATTACAGATGGGCTGAGAAGCTTCCTGCCATTTTGTATTGTTAGCTAGCTTCCTTTCTTCTGTTTGGAGTTTTATGGCTTGCTTTCCTTGTTAGCCTCCAGGATGCCTGAGTCAACCCATTGAATTGCTCCAAGCTGTTGGATGGAGCTGTCACCCTCAGCGGTGAAGATCTCCAGTTGGCTGAGCGGGTCCTGGAGCACTGGACAATATACCTCTGTGAGCCATGTCCAGCCAGAAGGCTGCAAAAATCTGCTTCTGTAAAGATATTAAATATATGTGAATGGTTGTCTTCGTCTAACGCTTGGGAGACTGAAACAGGAGGCTCTCAAGTTCAAGGCTAGCCTGAGGATGGAGGAAAACCTCTCAGAAAAAAAAAAAAAAAAGAAGAGAAAAAAAAAGTTCACTATCCCTGTGAACTTGCCAGGGCCTCAGGTTTCCACTCAGCAGGGAGCACTGGAAGTTTCCAAGGACACCTCAGTGTACCCAGAGTGAGTGACTGGAACCATTTCTTTTATCCAAGTGTCTGTCATTGTTGCTGACAGGAACTGGTATGTGCATCCCTTGTCTGGATGGAAGCCTGCTGTCCTGAAGCTACTTGTTGGGTGGGAATGGGAAAGGTGACTTATTTAGTGTGCAGAGGAGTCTCCCACAGAGATGACAGAGATCCCAGATGATGGGCTGGGTGTAATGACACAGTAAAGCATCAGAGATTTTCCCTACAAAAGAGCCAAGCTTGGTCTGTAAGGGAGGAAGGATGCTTGTGAAAACTGAGTAGATGATTCAGGGTTGCATGTTAGTGTTTCCTCACAGGATAAATACCAGAGATGATCCACTTATGTAAGGAAATGGTTGATGATCTTGGATCACAGTTTAGAATTTCAGGCCTTGATTCCTGTTGTATAATATGTATAATATGTATAAGTGTATAATATGGAGGGATTCCATAATAAAACATGGTCTCAGAATCAGAAAGCAAAGAAGTCTTTACTCACTTCAAAGGCATGTGTCCCATGACCTGAGGCCTCTTGCCAGCCCCCATCTCTTAAAAGTTCACCAACTTCTCAAAAGGGCCACTCTGGTGCAAGACTAATGTATGGACTGTGAGAAAAACTCCAACCTATAGCAAGGGTACTGCAAGAGAGGTTGCAGATTTCCCTCCAACATCCCCTTTTTCATCATATAATGTCTCATTTTAGCTAGACTGACCATTACAGAATGAAGAAGACATTGTCTGGACTCCTTGCTGTTATGAGTGGCCATGTGACTGCATTCTGTGCAGTGAGATACTGCATACATGGCTTATTCACCTGCTCTACCCTAAGAGCAAGGCATGCCTGCCCTTCTTCTCTGTGCCTCCTGAAAGCTTATATGCAGCTGGTAGGTGCCATCTTGGACGTGATCAATGACATTAGAAATGGCAGAGCTATGGAGCAGCCGGATCCAGGATTCTCTGCATAGAGAGGTCCCTTACAGGAAGTCAGCCTCTGACACAATTAACTACCTTTAGATTGCCCCTTGTTAGCAGCTAGCTATGATTTCCCTCTGTTTTTGTGGATGGAGAATCATCTCTTCCCTCATTCCCAATCCCCACCATAGCCATCATCTTCATTCTTATGTTCCTGAAGGAAAATTCACATTGGGGCACAGGCAGAGAGGCATTGAGCACTCATGGCTTATCATGAGAGGGCAAACAAACAAAAATCACACCCCTGGAGTGGAGGGTGGACCTGGTCGGGTCCTCCATTTCTCATCCCTTCCCTACTGGGATCTAGGGTAGTCCCTTTGCTAGAACAGATGGAGCCTTTCTTAGACATTCTTAACCACAGTTCAGTCTGTTATAATTAGATGTGTTAAATGTAGGGATGTGTATCCCATAACACTGAGAAGTTTACTAGGGGAAAGGGCAACAGTAAGTAGTTCATGCTCCTCAGAGGGCTTCATAGAAGCATGGCAGAACCTGCCAAGAATGGCTTTGATTTTTCCCAGAGCCTTGTCCTTCCTCTTGTCTGGTTACCTTGGCTGTCTTACACCTTACCTAGCAACCTCAACTGTAGGTTTGAACTATAGCATTCATAACTTGATATAACTCTTCAGCTATGGAGGTGGACATTTTCACAGGTAAACCCCTAGAGGTCAAACTGAAGACAAAGTGATAGAGATGACTAACTGTGCCTTGCCTGGATGCCTTGGGTCAGCCTTAGATGTGCCTGTTTGCTGGATGCACGTATAGGCTCAAGCTTGGGCAAATCTCATCCTTGCCAAGATCATGACAGTATCTGACGGGCACATCTCTCATAGACACAGTAAGGGTAAGACACAGGTGAGTATCTTGGGACGCCAACAGAAAGGACTTGGAGCCTCTGTGCCATGTCACACTGGGGCTGTTGTACTCCAGCTGATGCTTGTATCTCATACCTTAAACCTTACCATTGACCAAATCAAAACTCCCACAGTCATGGAGAACTGGTCTATTGGAATGTTGCAGGCTGGGAGCCAAACTATCTTGAACTATCTTAATACCTATTCATTACCCACTTCCTTACGACTATTGGGCAAATCCTTCTGGAATGTATCACCAGACCACTCACTTCTACCAATCCAAAGCTAAACAGGCCATCAGACAACATCTGAGGCCTAAAGCAGAGATTCCCTTGCTTTGCAGTAACCCACATATCAGACATTCCTACCAAATCATTTTAAAAATGCCTTGCTTTATAACTTTCTTTAGTCTGTAATTATGCAAACTCTATCAAGTGGTTGCACACTGGGATGTGGAAATCGAGCAGTTTAGACCATGTGCCCAGCCCTTACTCACTCACATTTGGCTCCAGAATAAAGTTTTTATTCACTCTGAGGTAAGAACTGCATTTTGTATGGACAAAGGTCAGCAGTGAGTCATCCAGCAAGGCTCACTCTGGCCTGATTTGGGGCTCAATCTATACTCCATCCCTATTCCTTGATTTATTATATGGGTGTATGATGAAGCTTTTGAATCATCCTTGCTAATGAGTTTGAGAGCACACTTCCCATCCATCTTCATGATCAAAGCATTGAGATGTTTCCATAGCAGGGTTCCCTTGGCTCACCTGCTCACTCCAAAGGTCCATCCTCAAGGTCTACTGATACCTGCCATCTTTGTAGAAATCCTCTCTTTGAAAGCAGCTGGGTCCTGCCATGAGGAAAGAGCATCCTTAGGACCATGTGCCTGCCTACTGGGAATACTGGGAATATCTTGGGTACACTGAAAGTCCATTCATTGAGTGACTACAACCTGTATGTGGAGCCATAGACTCCTGCCTCAATCATTTAGCATACAGATATTGCCTCAGGGGAATGAACTTTCTGACCTTTAGCGGCCCCACCTTCAAAGAGGACAGTTCCCATCATATAGAGCTGTTGTGAGAAATTCCATGGTACACTCTAAATGTTCACAAAGCTCCAGCTGGCTTATACTATTATCTCTAGGCTCCCATCTACCAGATTGTCCCTCTGGAGCCATCAAACAATCTCTCTTTGCCCACAGTACTGGTCTCCCACCAGTGTCTGGTCCTGGATTCCATCCTGTCGCTACCTGACTGTCACCCAGGTGGGTGTCCTTGTCCCTGACGAAGTATGACACTCTCATTCACAATAGGCACTGTGATAGTTTATTGATTGTCAGCCTGACAGGATCTACAATGACCTCTAGTCCAACCCCTTTGGCATGTCTGTAAGAGATTATCTTTGTTAACTTGAGTGAGGTGAGAAGACCCACACTGAACACTGAGGTCACTATCCCATGAACTGAGATCTTAGGCTGCATAAAAAGAATAAAAGGAGCTGAGCACAAATACTCATCAATATCTGCTTCCTGGGCTCACATACTGTGATCAGAGGCCTCACCTATATGTTACCATGATGGACTGTACTCAGAGAGTACAAGCCAAAATAAACCCTTCTTCAAGTTGCTTTTGTGATGAGGAAGGTAAACTACAGTCCTTCAGTGTACATTGGGCAGGCATATAAAGAGGCTTGTTTTTCCATGGCATGCCCACTGTATTCTAGACTCCACCTAGCTCAAATGGTGAAGCATACAGAGCTCCATCCAATCCTCTTCATTCTGTATAGCAATGCTTCTGTCACAGAATAGAGATCATGGTATTACATCACTGTCACATGGTCGTCCTCACTTCTAATGATATCTCAGACATTTATGAGAATTCCCATGAAAGAAACTTGTGTTTCTGAGCCCCTGGGACATAACCATAGCCCCTGCAGCAGTCAAAACAAGACGACAAGGTAAGGCATCTATGCCAACTTGCTCCCAGAGGATTGACCTGCTATTCCCAGAGCCCATGAGCTCTTCAATGCTGAGCAGCTAACAGCAGGAAAAGAAAGGACACAAGGATTTGAATGCTGCCAGGACTCTCTGGTAGAAAGGATTTCCACACCCTGGCTCAGTGGCTGGTCCTTCCCTTGGGAATAGCATTGGACTCTAAATGCAGATAAAACAAAGAAGGAAAACGAAAACCCTTCTTTCTATTAAACTTATTAATATGATATCTATTCTCTTGAGCTGGAACAAATTACCATGTCCCATTAGAACCTTGCTCCTAACACTGCCCTAGAATTTTAAACAAAAGTGTCTACATGATTTTGCCCCATTGATCATCCCAACCTTCCTCTGGGAGCTGTAAGAATAAATAAAACTGACCCTTTCCATTCACTGTTCTCTTCCCTCAAGTATAAGTACCAAGTCCCCAAAAGTACCTCCATCAGGGCTGTAGTTGTGGCTCAGCTGAGTGAGTGTCTAGCATTCACGAAGCCCTGAGTGCCATCCCCAGAACCATATATGGCAGGTACTATGGCACATGCTTGTACTTACAGGACAAGGGAGGTGAACACATGCAGATCAGAAGTGTAGGGTCATCTTCGACTATGTAGCTACAGCGACCTCCAGCCTGGGTTACATGGATCCTGCCCCATATATAATGATGTTGGAAGGACTGGAGCAGCAAAGGAGAAATAAGCAGGTTGATAAAGCAATCTGAAGACCAAAGCAGATGGAGAAGTAAGAGTTAGTTCAAAGGGCAGCAGAGGTAGTTTTCTATAAGCAGACACATCCCAAGAGAGCTTACGTGTATAAGATGCACCATCCACCTGGGGTTCCCCTTGTAGAGTGGGCAGAAGTTCATCATGGGAGGATGAGAATTGTCACACAAATTTCCACAATGGTATCCCTCCTACCATCTCTTCTCTGTACATCACACAGTCTATGCAGAGTTTCAGACCCTCTGATCATGTGGCCACCGAGCCCCAAACCATCTCAAGGATGGCTCTCTTCTCCTATTTGCAGCCTCTATCCATCCACTAGCCAACTCCCAACAGAGGACATGTTTCCTTATGACTATCTTAGCAACAGGCTCTGGAAGTCCAGCCTGGAGGCCAGGAATGGCTGAAGGACACATAGAGTACATGTATCTATTGTGTTTGTCATGCGTGTATATGTTCTTGTGGGTATACTTGAACATGTGTGTATGTGAATGTGGAGGTCATAGGCTGACATTGGGTGTCATTCCGCAGGCATTGCCCACCTCGTGTTTTGAGACAGATCTTTCATAGAACCTGGAATTCATAAATTCAGAGAGTGGCTGGCCATCAAGCTCCAGTGATTCTCCAGTGCTGAGATCATAGTCACCCATCAACATGCTTGGCTTTCTCACAGGGGTGCTCAGAATCCAAATTCTGGTCATCATGCTTGTGTGACATTAAGCCCTGTCCCTAGCCCTAGGTGTATATTTGTTGAGACTGCTTCACCTTTCCCCAGTAACCTCTAACTATGGATATTCAACTTCTATCTGTGGTAAAGGATGTAAGCAGCTGCCAGGATTTTTTATGCTGCAAGGCTTCTCTCTGGCCAACTATGACTCAATCGGTCTTGAGCAAAAGACCTGGAACATCCTTCACTTCTGGAAGCCAAGCACAGGATGGAGACAAGACACTCACTTCCCACTCTTGCTGCATATGTTCCAACACCACAAAAGAAGTAATGACCTTCTCTTCAGATGCACAAAGGCAGTAGCTCAGGAGGACTCTGGCATGCCAAAAGTCAACAGATTTCTGCACCACAGTGTCTGTTCCCTGTCCCTGGAGACAATCCCAAACTACCTCTCACCTTGGCATATTTGGGGGTCCCGGGAATAGGACAGGAATGATGAGGACTTGATGTAGCCAAGTGTCTTGAAGGTCCTTCAGCACTTCCTTGACTTGACCTGACCTTCTGTTGAATGATAGAAACAGTCTTGCAGCTTGTGGGCAGTGTCTAGTACCCAAGATGCCACACAGCATTCTCTTCTGCTTCCTGTTACTGTAGCAACATCTATGAGTGAGCCACTTGTTACAGAAAAGACTTCTGTTTTAACTAGTGGTCCCAGTGTATGTTGCTCCATATACTGAGAAAGATGAAAGATACAGAAGATAAGGAATGAAGACTAAACTCTCAGATGAAGAAAAAATGAAGAAGGGTCTTTCTGTTCCCAAATGCCTGTCCCACCACCTTGCAACACAACTACTTTGAGGTTCAGGATTGAGCCTGATGGAGACAAACCATATCCATGGAGCATCCTAAGATGAGTCATTGAGTACTGGGGGGAAACAGGGAAAGTTTTCTAAGATATCATCTGAAATCTTATTTCAAAGATCCTATTACAGGAGTAGAGATGGTTCATTGAGTAAAGTGCTTGTCATGCAATGCTGGGTACCTGCATTCAATCCCCAGAACCCATATAAAAAAGCCATGCATGGTGGCACACACTTATAATCCTAGTGCTGGAGATGTAAATCAAGAGGATCCCTGGGGAATCACTGGATTCCCTAGTCTATTTAGTGAGCTCTAGGCCCAAATGATCCTGTCATAAAAAAAGCCAAAGTGCCTAGGACTAAGGAACAACACCTCCACACTGGCACATCTGCAAATATTCTCACACACAAACATACACACATCTACTTGCAGAAAAGATTCCCTTGTGAGATACATAAGGACACACATCAACCTCTGAACCAGCCAACAGACTACTGGAAGACCTACAGTACCTTTGACCCCTAAAAGCCTCCCACCAAACAAAGATTGCCACAGCACACCTCTTAATCTTATTTCTCACTCCTTTTCTTGAGGAGTTCCACTTTGCAAATATTGGGAATCATGTGACTGTGGCATACATACTGTAATGTGGACACTGTACATTGTCCATCACTTTGATAAAGTACCTGACAAGATTAGCTTAAGGAAGGGTTTCTCTTGGTTTGAGTTTTGAAAGTGCAATGCATTGTGATGGAGAAGGCATGACAACAGGGAAGTGAAGCAGCTAGTCACATTGAACCTATAGTCAGGAGGAACACTTGGCTCCCAACTGACCGTAGCAATCTGTGATGGCAGGAGATGTGGGTAGTTAGTTCACCTTGCTATGCCCACTGTGCCTCACTGTGTCCAACTGCACATCACCATGCCCATTGTGCCTCACTGTGTCCCACTGCACATTACCATGTCCACTGAGCCTCACTGTGGTCTCACTGCACATCACCATGCCCACTGTGCCTCATTGTGCCCAGCTGCACATCACCATGCCCACTGTGCCTCACTGTGGTCCCACTACACATCACCATGACCACTGTGCCTCACTGTGTCTCATTGAATGTTATCATGCCTGCTGTGCCTCATTGGTCCCCACTGAAGCTTACTCTGCCTAGGTCACATGTATCTTCAAGTTCTCTGTCCTTGCCTATGCTTTTCCTTCATCCAGAAAGCCAGACCTTTCCTTCCTCTGTACACATATACCACATGAAACTCTCCAAGTCAATAGTCCTCTTCTACCCTCAACTCTAGGAAGAACTGTCTAGTGGCTTTTATATCACTTGGTTCTGTTAAAACCATCAGCATACCATTCTCTGTTACTATAGCAAAACACCCATAGATAGGGTCTTTATATAGAAAAATGAATTATTTAATTCATAGTTGTAGAGATTCAAGGGATAGATCCAGCAACTCTGGTGGAGATTATTCATAACAGATGGCTTCACAAAGACAGGTGTGGTGGGAGGGAGGAAGTTGTCACAGGTGAGACAGGAAACCTGGAATCAATGTCCTATATAAAGAAAGGAGGTTTGTTCTGTTCATGGTTAGAGATGTTGAAGGGCGTGACCCCAGCACCTGTGACGAAGGTGTCATTTATGACAAATGACATCACAATGGCAGTGTACATGTGGGAAGAACTCATCACACCATGAGACAGGAAACAAGAGTGAGCCTGTAATGACTCCTCATTAAGAGACACCTCGTAAAGGGCCTACTACCTCTCAATATCATCACACTGAAGTTAGATCTTCCAGTCCATGAGGCCTTGGGGCCCTGTGATGATGTGCAAAGAGCAGGATTGAAAGGGCGTCTCATGTGGTACTTAGGGAGTGTGTCCAAGGGGCAGGCAGGAGCCTTGAGATTTCTGCCTAGTAAATGGTGCAGTCATAGCCCACATGAAACCAAGAAAAGCAAGCCTTAGCTGTGGTCTCACCTTGCTAGGTAATAAGCTACAAGACACAGAGTTCTGCACACTCACATCTAACATCTGTGTATCTGCATGAACCTGGCATGGTGAACTCAGGTGCTTGTGTCAAAGGCTAGACCTCAAAATTGTCCTGGCATATATCCTGTCAGCTATTATGAGGCCAGTGTAATGGCTGGTCCTGGTTGTCAACTTGACTATATCTGGAATGAGCTACAATCCTAAATTGGAAGGGTCACCTGTGATCCAGATCTTGAGGCTGGGAGATTCGAGTTTCTGATCTGAATCTTGGCATGGAGATCTTGAAGCATAGTGGCTATGAATCCCAGGAGGCTAAGGCAAGGAGATCTCTGAGTACAAGGTCATCTGGGACAAAGCAAGTGTCAGATCCAGGAGTAGTGGTACACATCTTTTAATCTGGACCACACCTTCTGCTAGAGACCTATATAAGGACGTCAGAAGAAGAAAGATTTGCTCTTCTTCACTGGCTTGCCTTGTGGGAATGAGCAACTACTACATCCTTGGACTTCCATTCCCAGCTGACCATTGTTGAGGAGTTGGACTACAGATTGTAAGTCATCATAACAAATTTCCTTACTATAGAGAGACTACCCGTAAGTACTCTGAGTCTAGGGAACCCTGACTAATACAACCAGCAAGTACATTATAGAAGCTGTGGGGAAGGGAAAGCCTTGCCCTTACAAGTGAGATCCTCTGAGCAGACTGCCTGATTGCTTTCTCTATGAACCCCACCTCCCAACAATCCAGACACCTGCACCCTTCCCTCTGCTTTTACAAGATGTGTCCCCTTCAGGAGTCGCCAACACCATGAATAAGGGAAAGAGTAAAGTGGGAGAAAGGAAGATGGGGTTGGGGCTTGGTTTGTAGAGAAACTGAGCACTCAGGGATCTTGGTTCAGCCCCAGGACTACACACACCAAGTGCGATGATGCACATTTGTAATCCCAGCACTTAGAGATGAAGACAGGAGGGCCAGAAATTCAAAGTCATCCTCAGCTACAAAGAGAGTTCAAGGCCAGCCTGGGACATATGACAGTCTCTCTCAAAAGGGAAAAAGAAAAAACTTTCATCATATTCCAAAATAGTATGCTACGAAGGAAAAAAAAATGTTTGGAAGTTTCTAGTTATTACACACATGGTGTGAAAAATCAAATACTTCCTTATGACTTTTTAACTTATCCAAGTCAGCAGAACACAGACATTCGCAGACCCACAGACATCAATAAATCTGCCTGAGCCTTAATTAATACAGCTGCATCGTTACACGGACAGAACTTTAAAGAGTTCATGACTGTCGCTCACCCTGATAGCTGCTTTCCCCTCGGTGGCGCCAGCACTCTGAGAAGTTTAGAATGTCAAATATTTTTTTAAATGGGCTTTTTCTTCTTTTTCAAAAAAAAAAAAAAAACCACAAAACAAAACACACACACACACACACACACACACACACACACACACACACACAAACTGAAGATGCAGAGATAAGTCCCACCATCCAGCAGCCCCTACTTTAAGCTCCACACGCCTATGTCCTTTTAAATGGCCTCTGTAGGCATGCATACTTTCTAATCGCTTGTTACAGAAATTCACTCCCAGGAATGTCTTCATGGGTGCAGTACCTGGTCCTCTGAATTCTGCCCTGGTCCTCCCAACTATGTAAATGCAGCCATTTGGAAAAAAATGGATAGGATACTACTGTATCCCCGAGGCCCCTCTAAGGAAAGCCCCTGGTTGGTACTGTGATACTGTTCTCTCATTTTTATCTCCCTGACAAAGAGCTGAAGGCTTTAAATTTTCCCTGCTGGTCAATGTCAACCAGAATGGCGGAACAGATTGGCTGTAGAATGTGTGTAGTATGGCCAGGGCTCAGCTCAGTAGTAGATAGACCTCAGTCTTGGATCCATGAGAAGTTAGCTAAGCACTCCTAAGGAGTAGAATTGAAAGCATGGAAGCAAGGTATTGCTGATTCTCGCCTGAGTTTATTTTGTGTGCTATGTGCATATGTGTGCATGTTTGTGTGTGTACATGTGCTTATGTGCACACGTATGCAAGAGTCAGAAGTCAGCTTTGGCCATCACACCCTTTCAATTTATCTAAGGTCTCTCTCTGGCCTGGAGCTAGCCAGTTGTGGTATTCTGCTGGTGAGCAAAGCCCAGGGATCTTCTTGTCTTCATCTTTCCAGAGCTAGGATGGCAGGCAAACACTACTGTACCTGGCTTTTGTCAGGTGGGTTCTGGGAATAGGACTCTGGCCCTCATGTTCGCAAGGCAAGCACTCCATTGACTGAGCCTTTCTCCAGCCTCATATTTTTTTTCAGATCTATTACATATAGTTTTGAAAAATCACCATTCTGTCAGTCTCACCAATGCTGGCATTTTACTCTGGTTATCAGAAGAGGGAAGTCTGGACAACCAGATTAGTCATGTGGCCTGGATACTGACAGAGCATCCTTTGACACACCAGCATTACAGATGAACAAGAGACTGGAGGCCTCTGGGTGTGTGTGCATGCTCCAAGTGTGTGCATGAAAGGTAAAGTTCAGTCCCCTCCTCTGTTGATCACTTCCTTAGTTATTGAGAAAAGTTTCTCACTGAACCTGGAGCTCATCTGATTGGCTGCCAGAGAGTCCCTAGAATCTATCTGTCTGACTTCTCGGCACTAAAATTACAGGCTCCTATTACCTTATCCAGCTCCTTCCCCTGCTCTCATAATTAGCTTCTTACTTGGGCACTGGGGCTCTGTGCTCAGGTCCTCCTGCTTGTACAGACTCCTGCTACCTTATCTAGCTTCTTATCCGGGCAATGGGGCTCTGCACTCAGGTCCTCAGCCTGAACATTGAGCATTTTTCTACTAATCCTCCCCAGATCCCCGGCCCTATGAGTACATTTAAAAAAGTCATTATGATCATTCACTTCAAGTTAAAATTATGTATATTTTGTCAGACCAACAGCTGTTAGCCTAACACTAAGGAGGCTAATGCTACAAGATCTTGAGTTAAGGGTTAAGCCTGGTCTACACTGAAAGTCTCAAACAAAAAAAAAATAAACAAAACCAGTAAAGAATAAAATCCTGTGTGTGTGTGTGTGTGTGTGTGTGTGTGTGTGAGAGAGAGAGAGAGAGAGAGAGAGAGAGAGAGAGAGAGAGAGAGAGAGAGAGAGAGAGAGACAGCATTTCATATACTCCATGATGGCCTTGAACTCACCTCACTATGTAATGAAGGATGTTGGACCTCTGAGTCTCTTGTCTTCACCTCCAGGTGGAATCACAGGTGTAAAACATCACGCATTGTTTATTTTACTTGTTTTGAAAAGATTCATCTTTAAACTGTAGCTTGGATGGTCTGTCTGCTAAAGTCATCCTTCCTCTGTCAGAATCCTTACAACTGTATCTTTCTGCCTCTGAGTCAGTGTGTATATGAATGTGTGTGTGTGTGTGTGTGTGTGTGTGTGTGTTTGTGCTTGTGTATATTCCTCTGCTGATAAATCTTAAAACACTAAAACTTAAAGTCTAGCATCTGTAATCATCATACATGTATTCATGTGTACATGCACTCATGGGTTCATGAAAATACATACATACACATACACATATACATACACATACACATACACACATGCACACATACACAGCACAAAGTTCCTTGAGATTTGCACCCAGGACAACATAATGCCATAACAATCCATGAATATATTCTTTGAGAGGAGTTACCACAGTAAAGCAAAGCCTGCCTCTTACAGAATAGTTTATACCAAGAAGAGTCTAACTATCCCCAGGCATTGCCCCTGCTCCTACGATTTTCCCATTCTCACAGAAAAATTGCAAGCGGTTAAACATCTTTCCCTCTTATGTATTGGAAAATAACAGCTACAAAAGAAATCTTTGGCTGGCTGAAGAGATTGGATGGGTCCTGTGATGCTATCATTCAGATATAAGAATGAAAAACCACATATGTGTGTGTGTGTGTGTGTGTGAAAGAGAGAGACAGAGTGCAGTCATGGCCACGTGATAATAACGAGTAAACAGAAAGTATTTAGCATAATTATCTTCCAACTGTTCAGTAGATTTAAATAAAAAGCTTGGAAAAGCAGTTCTCTTTCTGTTCTCTCTCTCTCTCTCTCTCTCTCTCTCTCTCTCTCTCTCTCTCTCTCTCTCTCCCTCCCTCCCTCCCTCCTTCTTTCTCCATGTCCCTCATTTACCCTCATGTCCCCACCTCCCAGATGGCAGTGACCAGTACTCACCAGCCATTCCAGCCATTCCACCTATCACCACCAAAGGACCAGATCGTGTCACGCTCCTCATGGTTTCCTCACAAGCAACAGAACCAGGTGAGGAGTCCCAGACCCAGCTCCTCCCTTTCCTGTTCTTGTTCTTTGTCTGTCCAGATTTCTTTATCTGGGCATCCAATCTCTTCAAAGACTTCTTTTGTAGCTGTTATTTTCCAATACGCAAGAGGAAAAGATTTTTAACAGTATTCTTTTTTTTTTTTTCCTGTAAGAATAGGAAAATTATAGACACAAGACCAATGCTTGGACAAAGCTAGAACCTTCTTAATGTACCAAGTAAGATTTTTCTACCTTCTAATATAACAATTAATTCGTTTCTAAGGAGCAGTTCTATAAGAAAGCACATAGCAGCCTACAGGAACTGGGGGGGACTGGGGAGGGAAATCCTACAGATGGTTCCAGATGGCCCAGTAAACTCATGGCTCTTATTGCCACTCCCTCCTATTCATTACTGGAAGTTCTGCTCTTCTGTTATGTAGTGATTTCCCCCAAGTGAAACATTCTGCACTGGAGGGAGAAAGGAGGAAGAGAACGACAGTGCCCAGGAAGTTAAGGACCCTCACAAGGCTCAGAAAACTCAGAAAGCTGAACCTTTACATCCCCTCCCCAAGGCCAACTGCAGGGGAAGAGCCTCTGGTGGAACTGCCTGCTATGTAGAGGTGTTCTAAGGGTATAGCTTTCATGAGCTGCCACTCATCTTTGCTGTAGTTGGCTTTTTTCCCCACACTCCTGTCAATGGCCCCCCAAAACTCATTGGATAACCAAGTTGGACTCTAATGGAATAGCTCCTTTGGTCTGTTGTTGGATTCTAACTGTCCTGAATATGTTTGCTTTTGTCCTAATCATACAGGATAATGCAGCCACTACTCATTAGCAAGTTTTTATCCCCAGAACAGCTCACAAATCCTTGGTAGAAAATGGCTTAGTGTAAACCTTCTCTAAAGTGTTTTTAACTGATACATATACATTCAAAAACTGCATGTGTTAATGGAGCCCAGGTGATAGTTTAACACAATCTCCTCAAACACTCATTACTACTTTATGGTAGAAGCGTTCAGAAGCCTTTGGGCTTTTTGAGATATGCACATTATATCTAGAGCCCCTAGATATGCAAAACACACAAGAAGTCCTTACTCCTTCCCAACTCTGCCTTAGTGCCTGTGCTAGCTCATTTTGATGCAACTTGAAACAAGCTAGTCATCTGAGAGAAAGAGACTTCAATTAAGAAATTGCCTTGATAAGATCAGACTGTAGACAAGTTTATAGAGCATTTTCTTAATGAGTGATTGATGGAGAAGGCCCAGGCCATTGTGGGCAGGGCCATTCCTGAGCTGGTGGTCCTGGGTGCTATAAAAATCAGGCTGAGCAAGCCAGAGGGAGCAATCCAGTAAGTAACATTCCTGTATGTCCTGTGGGTCAGCTCCTGCATCCAGGCTCCTGCCTTGTTTGAGTTTCTGTCCGTTTTCAATGATGAACAGTGATGTAGAAGAGTAAGCCAAATAAACCCCAAGTTGCTTTGGCCATGGTGTTTCATTACAGCAGTCCTGACTAGAACAATGCCCTTGGCCAACCTCTTCCCATGTCTTCACCACTAGCCTCTGAAAACCACCACTCTATACTCAACCTTAGGAGAATAACTGCCTCAGATCCATGTATGTATGGCATCATGAGTTATCTGTCTTGTACCTGGCTTTCTGTCTGGCTTATTTCATTTAACATAATTATTTTCCATTCCTGTTGCTGCAGATGATAGGACATGAGGCCTTTTCATGACTGGATAGCATTCTTTATGTATAGGTAACATGTTTCCTTTAGCCATTCATATGCTGGTGGACATGCAAGTTAAATAGACTATTCCCCATTATCCAGAGAGAAATTTTTGTATGTTTGTATGTTTTTGTATGCACAAATACCATAATGTGTTTATGGAACTCAGAGGTCAACTTACAGGAAAGGTTTCTCTCCTTCCATTGTGTACATTCCAGGAATTGAACTTGGGTCACCAGGCCTCAGAGGGGATGCTTAAGCCATTGAGCCCTCTTGCCATATGTCAAAGGAGAAGTTTAAGTATGTTCTAGGAAGTCCCTTGGCTTTGGCATCTGCCTATGAGACCCCCAACCCCCTTGAAGTGTAGTACTATAAAGAGATCAAGAGGCCCAAAGTACTCCAACTCAAGAAGAAAAACAAGATACTGGGGCCCACAGCCAAGCTGCCTTTGAATAAAGCAGACAGTAGAACTTTGTAATTTATTGGCAGGAAGCAAATCCTTCTTAGTATGATAAGTGATGTTGTGTTTAAATGTACTTGGACAGTGTGTGCACCAACTACAGTGTAAAACCACATGGAAGGAAGATTCAAGGAGATAGTGGGGGATGGAGCTGGGCCAAGAATAAGTGGTGACAGAAAAAGCTAGAAGAGATGGGAGATCTGGGCAAGACTGACACCCATCTCTTAGCTGGGCTTGGCAGGTAGTACTGTTTTATTTCTTAGTGGAAATGAATTAGAACTATCAGGAACTGCCAATGACAGGCTAAATAGCTGTCCCTCAGGGGTGTCCAAGTCTTAATAGGTGAAAATTGATTTTCACACCCAAGACACTATGAAGATGTGGTTGAAGACCTTAAGATGGTCACCCATTGCTGGGTTATTTCAGTAGGCTGGGAATGTAGACAAGAGTTCATGGGAGAGCCAAGCAAGACTGTCATTAGAGAATCACACATGAGGAAAAGACCAGAGTGATGTCGCCACAGCTAGGGCAGTAGCAGGTCTCCCTAGAGGAGGAACCATACTGGTGACACGTCAATTTGAGATTTCTAACCTTCAGAATGGTAACAAACTACAGAGGAGTCTTGCTTATGGGCTTTCTTCTATGGTTTACTCAGGTACCTTTCTTCTATAGTAGACCTACCTGCCTAGGGATGGTACCGCCCATAGTGGTAGACCCTCCTACATGAACTGTGAACTAAGATTACTCAATAGATGGCCACAAGCCAATCTGATCCAGGAACTCTTCAACTGGCTTTCCTTCTTCCTAGGTTACTCTTATTTGTGTCAAGTTGACAAAACTAATGAGCACAGCCCCCCTCCAATCACTGAGTCAGATGTGCATTGGACACCAGCTTTATAATGTATGATGGGTTATTCAAGCTAAGATGGAGGAGGAGGAGGCACTTGAGTGAGTAACATAATCCCCCTTCTTCAAGGGAAGTTTATTTCAATGTGTCTAGTCAAGAACAGACTTGACATTTATGGAGCAAAACCAAGAGGCAAATTAAGGGGTCACAACCAGTTCAAGGAGAGATGAATGGTTTCATGTGACTCCACAAGAACCATGATCAAAATGTGTTCTGAAGACAGCAGGACCATGACAGATGGTCTAAAGATAAGGAATATGCCATAGATGGAGGGAGGAAAGACATCTGGAGCCTGCTCAGAAAAGGGCAAGTGGTGCTGAGGTAGACTATAGGGACTCAAGGGACATCCACTCCACAATTACATGCAATTTCTCTTCAGGATGATTCAAATTTTGTCTTCATGGTCCAAACAGGAAGCCAAAAAGGGAAAGTTGTCCAGCATATCTCTTCCTGGGCAAAATCAAAACACAGCTACAGGTTTGACCCCAACTCTTATGAAAGAGTAAGATTGTCTCACTTTTTTCAAAAACAGTAAAAGCCAGATAGTTCCCACACCAGGAGAAGAATCTGGAAGCTTCCTGACCCCTCCCTCTTCCATGTTAAGAACCAAACCTAAGGCCTCGAGCTTGCTAGGCAAGTGCTCTACCACTAAACTAAATTCTCAGCCCTGGAAGAATCTAGAGTGATACCTCTGTGGCTGGATGTAGGCTTCCTGTACCCTATGGAGAAAGCTCTACAGATGCAGAGTACCAGCTTTCTAGAGCTCTCATGAAGAAAACCAGGGAAGCATAGGCCTGCTTTAGGAACTCTTGACCATGATGATCTGACACAATCATTCACCAAGAAAATCTCCATGAGGTAGGTAGTCAGTGCTGGTAGCCAGAGATCAGCCAAGGGACAAATGCCAGCAAAGGACAGCCCTAAGGTTTGCCTGGGGCCCTCAGACCAGCAGAGCATGAGAGAATTACAAAATAAGCCCCTCAACATGTATCTATGAACCAAACGAAAGGGGCAGAGTTGGGGAGGTCGTCAGTCTATAAAGTGTTTCCTGCACAACAATAAGGACCCCATTTCAGATCTCCAGCACTCATAAAAAACTGGGCATGGCATGTCTGCTATCTCAGTGCTGTGGAGGTAAAGACCGGAAGATGCAGGGGTTTGCTGGCTATCGAATCCACCCAAATTGTCGAGTTCCAAATACCCTGTCTCAAACAATAAGGTAGAAAGATAGAAAGATTGAGAAAGACCCCTGATGTTAAACTCTGGTCTTCACATATACATATATATGTACACATGCAAGCACACACACACACATACACACACACACACAAGAACACATACACATACACATACAAAAATGATTTAGAATTAAGAAAAAGACAGGAATCTCAGTGTTCGTCCAATAGAAGATATTATCATTGCATACTCCAGGAAGCCAGGTTGGTTTCACTCCTCCATCCCACAGAGAAATAATCTCTACCAGATAGCACAGAGCAACTCTTCCAGGTGATGGTGACCTTCTGATCACAGACATTATGCTGAGAGGCTGACTGGCTCTCCTTCTGCCTCTGCACGCAATTTAAAGGGACAGCTGAGCTCTTAAGACTATTCAAGTCACCAAGAGATGTGCGTGCTTAGAGAGATGACGGTGCATCTATGACTTTTGTACAGAGAGCCAAAGGCCATGTACATTTTGACTGTTTGGTAGTTTAGTGTACCCTCATTAATGCACATACCAAAATGCTGTCATTATCCTCACGCTCCTAGGGAAACCCTGGTTGTCACCATCATCACCTGGCTGCACACAGATGATAATGGCCACCTGATCCTGAAATGTCCACCCAAGGACACTGGTGAAGTCTTTTCTACCACAAAATCTGTGTAGACTCTTCAGTATATGTACACTGCCCTAAGTATACTAGAGTGTATGTATATACTGTAGAGGGTGTTACATCCTCAAGAGAAATCCTTTAGCCATATATCTCACATTCAGTCCTCAGTAAGAGTCCCTCTTCTACATAGCTTCTTGTCACATACTGTTTTTCAATCAGGTCCTTTAACATGACAGTAGATTGTAGACAGTCTAGAAGAAGTGTAAGGGAGTTTTGGTCTCCTGAAGTTAAAAGTGTGATGCAGGACTCTGCATCTGGCTACCTTCTTGGGGGTATCAAACTCAATTCACTGAGATCAGTGGGCATCCTTCCTTTCCAGACCTCTTCAGCTCCAATCTGTCTTCGCAACAGTGCAATTTAATGTGATCAAAGAGTAAATGGGGCAAGGCTGGGGGCTGGGGTGTGGCTTTGAGGGAGAAAGCATTTGTTACATGTACAAGGCTCTGGGTCTCCCAGCACTAGAAACACAGCCATGAATGTTGGCTTTTTGGATCCTTAGGGCAGGGGTTGCCCAGGGTTAGCTGAGACTAGAATCTGCTGATCTGTCTACCTCAGTGGACATCAGAAGAGGTGGTACAACAACACCCCAGGTGGCTGACCTCAGGAGGTTGTGTCTCCCACTTTGTCAGGAAGACAGGCAGGCAGCTGCTCAGGGCATATTTGTGTTATGTAAATACCATATACATACCCTGCACTCTGAGAGCAGTCTGGCCATCTGCCACACATACAGCGTGGGCCTGAGCTGTTCAGTCAGCGTCACAGATGGAGACGGGGCCAGCACCATGTGCTCTGCCCCCTTCGCACACTCAGACATGCAGAGATCTCAGAATCTGAGCCTTTCATGTCTTCTGTATCCTATCACAACAACAAGAACAACAACAACAACAAGATCACCTTTTAATTTATGTTGTCTAATCCAAATGTCTCCTTCTTTATCCTGCTCAAAGCTTTTCCACAAACTCAGCCAGTAAGTCTCCATCTTAGATCATCAATGAAAGAGTTTCTTCTCCAGACTATGGGGACAAAGGCAGACAGCCCCATGTATGTTCACAATTTCTCCCTCCTCCAGACTCAAAATTTCATTCCCTTAGAGTTTCTATTCCTTGGGATCTCACCAGGGCTGCCTTGTTTCCAGAGTCACAGCCATCATAGCTAAAATGAAGATTTTACATGCTATTTCCCTTCATACAGACCCCTGAAGGCAAAATGTCACCCGACTCCTATCTCAGATCCGCAGAGACTTTTCTGTGGGAGATGAGCCATGTGTGATTCCTGTAGAAATACCTCCACCGAAAGGAGCTTTCTCTACTCTGCCAGGCTCTCATATCCTGCTCGAGATTAGAAACCTAAAGTTTAAACATATTTGTTATTTTAATTTTTATTCATTCTGTAAGGTGGAAATGAGAAGACAACTCGAGGTTGGGTCTTTCCTCCACCACATGGGACACAGGGATTGAACTCAGCTGACCAGCTTTGGCTGCAAGCACCTTTACTTACAGAGCCATCTAGCCTGCCCAAGTCTGTGAATGTATCTAAGCACCTGATGGATCTCTCTCACCATGAATGCGGTTCCCTTCTCCAGCCAAGGAGAACCCAGAGAGGTGGACTGGGCAGAGGACAGGGAAGCAGGCCAACTCCATGAGAGATGACCTGGGGTGGGGACTCAAGCTGTAACGCTCCAACAATGGTGAACAACCAGGAAATCTGATGATTGAAAGATAACAATGATTCAGAGGCCCTCTAAGGGAAAGCAGGATGTCTCCCATGGAAGGCTGGCCTCTTGGCATCTCTTCAGAGATGCTCTGAGCAAAGGCTGGCCCCTTGGCATCTCTTCATGCTACTTTTTCCAAGCCAAGATATGCCTACCTCTGAGTCATCTTCTTGGTGTCTACTTTAACAAGTAATGTGACCAAGTATTCCAGAAAATACTGTTATCAACTGTCAAGATTCAGTTGCTTGGTACAGGTTGGATCCTTTTCTAACTATCTTAGCATTCTAAGGCCTGTCCAAAGACAGAAATGCAGGTAGTAGCTAAGAGAAGGACTACTTATGAGACCAGATGAGCATCAACTACTCTTTTTCCCCCTTCTTCACCCCAGCTTTCTCCCTCTTTTCCTTTATTTGGTATGTGTTTGTGTTAGTGTGTGTGTGTATAGGGTGCTAGCGCATGTGTGTGTGCACAAGTGTAGATGCCAGAGGACCACCTTAAGTGTCACTCCTCAGGATTTGAGTTTCTCACTAGCCTGTGATGATTACACTGGGATGTCTGGCCAGTAAGGCCTAGGCATCCCTACCTCAGCAACTCTAAGATTCCAAGTGTACACTACAGTTGGCCTTTTCCACATGGGTTCTGCTCCTTGTGTTTGCAAGGCAAGCACGTCACCAACTGGGTTGTTTCTATAGACACTACTCTTATTCAGTCTTGAACCCTGGAACTGGTATCTCTAAATTGGTTTGTCTTAGGATCATATCAGTTTCCACTAAACCTGGGAAGGATAAGACTTAAAGAGGAGACTCTGAGAAAGCAGACCACAAGTACAAAACCACATCCCTTGCC
>JADRCD010227670.1:0-11192 GCA_019843815.1 Montemys delectorum
GTGACGTTTGGATTCAAAGTCTATCATCTTAACTGTCAGCTCTATTTCACCCTGGCAATGTGCCCTGTTAAAGCATCTAAGTGAGGACCTGACACCCATTCACAGCATTTCCTCTCAGTAAAGCATCTCTTGAAGTATTTTACAGTGTGGTATTTCATTTTCCTAAGCATCCTATAAATTATACATACATTTGTTGCAGGGTCAAGTGGACAAGCCCGGGCATGACCATAACAGATGCACATCCCGCCAACCGAAATGTCCTTGACAGAATAGTAATACTGGGGAATAAAAGCCAGAGAGAAATATTGTTAGCATTGCTGAAAGGAAAGCACAGGAAGACCAGGAAGAGGGAGTGGGACAGCCAGTTAAAATGTCACATTTTGCCTTCAGACTTCCTTAAGAAGCCTTCTGTGTTTCCTGAGGTTGAATAACTCTTACCTACACACTGATAGCCCCAGGAGAGAAGGCTGCCAATTTATGCTGCATGCCCACCTCACGATTCCTCTCCCAGAGTCATTACAATGTCCAGGTTAGAGCGCCCACTGCTACAGAACCTATCACATATGGCTGTGGACAGTAATTCTTCATAAAGTTGTTCTACATAACTTCTCATAAAAAAATACCAACCTCTTTAGTTGTGATCATGAGAAACCGAGTATCAGTCAGAATGTCCTATTTTACTTGATAAATTTGAAATGGAACAACACCTTTAAGGGAAATGGTGGTGGTAACCATGTGATTCTTACCTAGATTCACAAGAAACTTGGAAGGAAAAAAGGCTAATATGAAAGTTTCATCTACTGGGAGCTTACTTGCTTTTGTGTTAGGTCAAAATGTTCTTACCACCGCTTTTCTATCTGAAATTAACACAAAGCTGCAGTCATAGTCATTTTAAATTATTAGCTATTTGTAAAATACAATTCATAATTATGTACCTGGACTAAAGTTAAATTTTAATGAATGTGTAAACATTTTATAAGCACTAGAGTTTTTTTACTTTCTCACTTATTATACAAATAACCTTCTCAGTGAAAGAAATCTCTATTAGTACAAATATATACAAGAAGATATGGCAGCGTTAGTAAAAGTAATGAACACATATCTGGGTTTCCAGACTAAAATCACTTATTATTCTATGTATTTATTTTTTAAATTCTCTCCTTGTTTTGTTATATGCATATAGTATCTTGTAAAGCATTTTTTTTATCTTAGATTTTTGTTATATCTATATTTTGAACTAATGGACATACTGAGAAAATTGGGTAACTTAAAAAAGAACCTCTCTTTACCTAATTTCATGACTTAATAATGTAGGCACAAATTTTTTCAAGAGTATTATTGTAAATGCTTTTAAAATTAGAAAATCATTTTAAGTGTAAGCACACATTGCTTTCCTTTTGAGTATGACAAGCTGAAATATAATATTTGATTTTTATATATTTAAGTTTGCATGTAGTGTGCCCTGAACTTGAGTCCTTTTGGGAAATGTATACATATGTTGACTCAATTGCTAATGTCCAATGCTATTATAAATAATAAATGTTCACCACAACCCCCATTCAGCCCTGCAAAAGATGATAAAAAGGAACAATAATTTTTTCATCAATTTTCCCTGGTGTATTTGAAGAAGAAGAAAAAAGAAGGAGGAGGAGGAGGAGGAGAAGGAGAAGGAGAAGAAGAAGAAATTTCACAATATCGTTCAGACTTTTTCATGCTAAAATAAAATTAGAATTTTTTTTCTCAGTCTATGAAGAATTCCAAGAGTGTTGTGAAATAATGATTGCTTCTGCAGAAAGCAATTGACAATCTGGTAAAATATAATACAAAGGAAAGCTGCTTCAAGTTTGGAAAATAAAAGGCACTACAATATTCACCATATGTTGTGTGGAGATAATTAAAATTCCAGTAGTAGTTATTCTGTGATGACGGAGAAGTTAAGCATGGGTAGGTTGAGCAGTGAGGAGAGAGAACAGGTGAAAAGGACAGGAAACTCACACTTGGTTTGCTGTACCATCAATAGATTCTCTGGTGACAGAAATCTGCTCTTCATATGAGCTAGATCTAAGGGCTTTACCTACAGGTTTGGTTTCATCTGGCTGTGGTTTTTCTTACGATTTGTAGCCTACAGTCTCCAGTCTTAAAGTACACCAGTTTCTTAGCTTAACTGGGCCTTAAGATTGACTTGAACAACTGTAACAGCTTGGTTATATTGGACTAGACACTACACACCTCTTGGTTAGAGTGTGAAGTAAATAGGGAGGAACTAGGTGAATCAAAATTAGGAACGGCAAGCTGAGCTGGTCATCCTTCTCATAATAAGTTCAGAAGCTTCCGTTTGCTTGGTACTGAAATAAAGCACACCCTTAGCTCTGCTTGTCAAATAACTGTTGAAAGGATGTTTTAAACTCTTGTTTGCTTCTGTTAAGTGTATTTGTAAAGAAAAAAAAAAACCTCGTAGAATCAGTTTTATCAGTTTTCCCATGGCAGAGCTCTCTCTCTCTCTCTCTCTCTCTCTCTCTCTCTCTCTCTCTCTCTCTCTCTTTCTCTCTGTGTGTGTGTGTGTGTGTGTGTGTGTGTGTGTGGTTCATAATTATTGGAGTCCTTAATATTTTGTTTGTTAGCCTGGTCTTTGGACCAGCAATATTGACATCTCTGGAACTCTTTAGAATAGTCAGCCTCAGTCCTGTTCTATACCTACTGAATTAGAATGTAGTTTCTGCAAGCATAATAACTGTGTGTACATTGAATATAAAAATGTATTTCTTCACGTGGGTTATGGTCAAAAGTATTTCAAAGGCCCTGTACTTAAACATGTAGCTGCTTGGAGCCAACTGTAAAAATACAGATCACCTAAAGTGACAGAAATTAATGTAGTTCCTTAAGATGATTATGAATGAGATACCATAGTGCTCATTTTACAAAAGAGGAAATAAAAGTTGAAAATGTTGGAGGGCTTGATAAATTCCATGCAATTAATAAGTCACAGAGCTTAGATCTGTACAAAGGAGGGTATGCTGGCTTCTAAAGCTGCTAACCATACATGGTCCTACCAATCACACAACAATTTCTCTCTCCATCCTTGACAGATTGTTAAGAAGGTCGGCACAGTACCAGTCAGGCTCCAATGTGATTCTCAGCACTTACTCTTCGTGTGACAATGGGGTCGATTTCTCTAGGGTCTTTGTGAGCAAACATCATCAAGTCAGCATTTAAGGTACGGATCCTCTGAAATCTCAGGCGAATATAGCGAGCGGAGGTGAATTCCAGGAGTTCAGGAGAGGGGTCATCAGCACTTGGTCTCCCATTGATCAAAGAAATGTGAATCTACACGAAGCAGAAAATGGTTTACAAACTTCCTTTTCCTCCTGCTTTTGCCCCATCGTAGACACAGGCTTGCACACGTATGAGTACAGTAAAGTTATTGAGCCTGTCGATAACTGTGCATGTAACAGTTTGCTCACTCCTTACATGTTCCATACACGAGATGCTGCACATATTTGTATTCATGTCTTCTGAACCATTTCATCATCTTGCCTCTCATAGCATTTCTAAAAATTAAGTATTAAATCAACTATAATGTTCTCTACAAATTGGGCTCTCAGTTATTTACAAACCCATTATATAGTTAAAAAAAAAAACAACACACAATTGGTAAGAAAATACTAGGCTGTATTTGAAAAAACCAGGACCCCCTCACACATTGCATTAAAAATAATTCTGACTTTGAAATCTTCCCATGACAAATGGGGAAATATATTTCAGAGATGATATATGGAGCAAAAATGATAAATTTTAATGGAGACTAGATAAATCTTTGCTCCCAGTCATTTCAATATATTTGTTTCTATTATGATTTATTTATTTTTTAGTAATTGATAGACCAAGAAGACAAAAATTTACACAGGCTATTACATGCTGTAAGAAAAATAGATTGTCTGAAAATGTATTGAACCTGGATATAATAGTGATATTTTTTAAACAAAAATAACAGCACAATTGACACCAGAAGAAATACAATTTGATCAGCCCATTTTCCAAGTACAAATGGAACTTGTCCAAATGCACACAAAGCTGATGTGCTTTCACAGGACTACCTCAAGAGTGGATAGCTCCGTTTTCTTCTCATTTCCTTATTTTTATTAGTTGTCTGAGAATTCCATACAATATATTTTGACCATATTGGTTCTCTCTTCTCACTCTTTTTAGATCTCTGTCTACTCTTTCCCCAACCGAGTGTGTGTGTGTGTGTGTGTGTGTGTGTGTGTCTATTAAGTTCAGTGTGTGATAGCTATTAACTCTTGAATGTCAGGTCTTCTTGAAGCATGGTCTATACACCAGAGATTCTATCCCCTAAAAGAAAGTGTCTCTTTCTCTCCCAGAAGCCTATCAACTACCCATAAAAGAAAAGACAACCGTATCAGAGGATAGACAAACTGTTGGTTCAAATAAAAAGCACTACCACAAACAAAGGAAGTAGGGTCTTGGTACCTTTAAGAATGTTTTTAAATCAATAAGGGAAAAGAGCCAAATAATTTACAATAGATCTGGACAAAAAGAGATTATCAAAAAAACAAAACAAAACAAAAAAAACAAAAAACAAAAACCACAAATATAACTAGCTTATCAACAACTGATAAAACCTTATAAGGCTAGATAAATGGTTCAGCAGTTCAGAGCACTTTCTGATTTTTCAGGAGACTTGGATTGCATTTCCAGCACCCACATAGCAGCTCACACATATCTAAAACTCTAGCTCCAGGGCTTCTGACATGTTCACATAGACATGCATGTGGGCAAAACACAAATGAACATAGAACGAGAATAAAGCAAAGTTTCTATCATTTATAATATGATAAATTCTTTTTTCCAGTTTTTAGGCTGACAAATCCCCAATATTGAAACCACTCTTTGAGGAAAAGGTTAGTTTTGTATGGTCACACGTCCTGTTTTTACAAGTGTAAAGCTAACTGACACAAACATCTCAAACATGAATTGGGCAATGCATTTCAGAATGAGAACATGTCAGGTTATTGATTCGCAATTTGTCTGTGTACAAAATATAGATACTGTAATATATATGAACTGAATATATTCAGTAGCTTAAAAGTTCCCATTGTCCATTCCCAGATGCATGTGCTATCTTATTTGGTGTGTTAATATACAGGAGTGGGGAGACCCTTTGGAAGTAATTAGACCATAAGGATGGTGTCATCCTGAAGGGGGTTAGTATCTTAGTGAGAAGATTCTAGAATGCTAACTTCTCTTGCACCAAGAAAGAATACAAGACCAAAGTATGAAATCTAGGAAGAAAGCTCTCATAGTACTTGATGAACACCATATTGACCTTTGACCTGAAGCTGCCAGCTTCTGAAGATGGGAGAAATCTAGTTCTCCAATTTAAAAGCCATGCAAAGGGAAATCTACCAGCTTGAATGTACATGGATATATTTTTTTAGCCCTTTTTGGAACATAGTAAGAGATAGAAAACAACTTGTCAATATGCAAGTGTTTCCATAAATCACATATCTGTATACTGAAATATAGGGAAAAATTAAAAATAACTATAATAGTTCATTTGGCATCCTGTATAGATATCATATACTTAAGTATCATTCAATCAAATCAAAGTTGTAAAAAACATTTATTGGGTAGTATGTTTTGAGCATACCACATACAAATGGAGGCTTGCACACACATGCACACACAAGTATATGTGAATGTAGCTGATGAATTAAGAGTGGAGTGTTTGAGCCCCAGTGGAGGAGAACTCAGTAAAGTCTGTGTGTACACTGCAGAGTCTTGACTCAGGTCAGCCTGGAATCCTAATCTGCTTTGGAAGACAGTATATCCTCTGTGTTCATTACATTTTTTGACAGGCAAGTCGATGATGTGTATTTCCATTCCAGAATTCTACATTTAGATAACCCCAGAGAACATTTTACAAACTGACTGCCAATAAACTTTTTCAGGCTCTGGAAAAATACAGCAAACACTGAGAGGAGAAACCGATTCTGATAACACACACACACACACATACACACACACACACACGCAACAGACTAGGCTGAAATGGGTCATGAGTAAAAATATGAAACACTCCAGTGAACTGAATCAAACTCTTGATATTTAGGATCGAATCAACTCATCGAACTGACACATTGGAGGGAGATAGAATGCTCTACAAAAATGCTAAGTCTCACAACATTGAGTATCTTCTACTACTGAAGATCTTCAGAGTTACATGCGTTCTCCAATATTCCACAGTCCCTGCATGGAGCCAATGAGATTGAGCCAATGAGCTAAAATACAATGTGTTTTAAATTACATTGTTTCTTCTGTGTAAAGGAGGAGCAATTAAATGTTTAAAGAAAGAGTAAATGATCCACAATATTGTTAAAACTACTCTTCCTTAAATGTTAACATTAGCACCCTCAAAAGGTTCTACGTTTCTTGAATGTGTGCCTGAATTTCTTTCCTGTTTTCCCTTGATTCAGCCTTTCACAAACAATTTGAAGTGAAAGAGGAACCTACTGAATATGTTGGACTATGGTTTCTGAGTGTCCTTGACAGTTCCTTAATGTGGATGTTACAGGGAACCATGTTTGTCTATTTGTGGAGTCAGTGAATTTTTCACTTACACAAACATATTTTTAAAGATGTACATGTGCTCATTTAGGTTAGTCAGCCCCAGGATAGCACCCTGAAGCATTCAGCAGGAGAACACTTGTCCTCATAGCTTTGGTATGTTCACCAAGACATTCTGCCAAGAGATCTTGTGAATGTAACTAGTTCCAAGCTACTTCTGGGATAAAGCATCAGCCAGCTGTTTGCTCATGGTGTGGGCTGCTTCCTTGGGCTGACTCTCTCTCTCTCTCTCTCTCTCTCTCTCTCTCTCTCTCTCTCTCTCTCTCTCTCTCTGTATCCTTCTTCTTCCTTTCCCTTTCTTCCTTTACCACCTTCATGTGTATTAAATCACAACATTGAATAAGATGTTTTCTCTGACACAATACTAACTTAAAGTTTTCAGGACTGTTTAGCATACTTCTGACTTTCTATGGACTGACAACCAGAGGATGTCCATCTTCAGTGAAACTAAAGGGCTCCAGGACCACCTTTACCTTGTTGTGAGGCCCTGGGAGACTCCGAAAGCCTAGTGTCTTCTGTAATGTTTTTCTATTACAGATAATAATGGTGGATAGACAGCTGGGTTGGCCCAGGAAATCATTTTTTGCTGAAAATATCTGACTGTGACTATCAATTGGCCCTTCAGATTTTGAAATGACTTTTCTTAGAAATGCACTTTCGCAAATAAATGGAAAAAGTTTATCAGGACGTTTCTTTTCATTACCAAATGGCTGTCTCAATAGACCTTCAGCTCACTAGGTGACTAGTTGTCACTAGGTAAAGTATACTATATGGCATATTTATCTTTGCAGATGGCGAAGAACTCTATGTTTATTTTATTTTACTTTAGAATGCAATTTTTAAATTATTTTAGTCAGCAAATAATCGTGTTTCTACTCAGAGAATTGTTCCTTATTATATGAATATATCTGCTTTAGATGGCTGGAAATGCTTGTCGTCTTACTAATTCTCTTAGTGACACAAGGATGCTGTGGTACTGGGCGGACAATAAAAAGGTCTGGAGGTTATTGGTAACACATCAGAAACTTTTCATCAAGTAGCAGGAGGAACGAAGTTCAGAAAGTAGCATGTCCCCTTACAGTATTTTAAAATCCATTTTGTATCAGCAACCTCTAAGAGTGTGCCAATGAAATCAGCACAGCACACTGAGCGTTAACAGACCCTAGGGCTCCAAATAATCAGGGGATGAGTATAGAGTGAAATTGTCCAATCAGAAGAACCGCAAAGGCTTGATTCGTGGAAGAACGGAAGCTGTTGGCGAAACTTATACATATAATCATGTCTGTGAGAGTTAGACTCTAAAAAAATGACTTTGAAAAATTAGCCTACGTATTTCATTTTAAGGTGTGTACAAAAGTGATTTGTGGAATGGACAGGAGAGGCATGAGGCTTAAGAAAAAGAGACAATGTGGCATTTGTTTCACTGCTGCTAGGACAAGTAAAAACTAGGGTTTGGCCCTCAGTGGTAACTGGCCCTTTTCTGGTTTAGACCTTCCTTGGACCCTTACTGCTCCCAAGTTCCTTCCACTCCACTGTATCTGCTCTCCCAGAAGTCACCAACAGCCTTTGTGTAGTTAGCTATAATGACCAATTCACAGTCTGCACCAACTCTGACCTGCTAGGAACTGAAATAATTAATTACACTATTGATCGGCTCAGATGACAAGCTTTCCTCATTTGGATCCCACTTCATCTGACTTTCTCTTCTCAATTTCCCTTAGTATTTCAGCTTGACAATCCACTGTCTGAAAACTTCTAGGCCGAAGGGTGCCATGGCAAAATGCTGTAGATCTTTGATATTTTTGTATACCTCATGTGATATCTTCAGAATGAGAGAGCTATGTTTAAAGATGAAATTAATTTGTTGCATTTTGGGATGGTTTGCATTTTTGGATGAGGTTGTTCATCTTATACCTTAGCCCCCTCAACTTTTAAGGTGGCATGGTGCTGCTCTGTTCTCTGTCTTTTCATCTGTTTTTTAAAAATGAACACACAGACACACACACACACACACACACACACGCACGCACACCATTGCTAATAAGAAAGCCCTACTATACAGAAAGACCAGGCATACAGAACAAACCATGAGGAGCTTCATATCTACTTTACACTTTATGTATCAAACGTATTTTATGTACTTTTCACCGTCAGTACAACAACAACAACAAAATCATGTTTTGTTCTTCTCTGATCCTAGTTACTTGTATAGTCATTCTGTCAAAGCCCGTGGCTTCACACGCCATCAATACAGCCGTCTTCTATGTCTAAGTCCCCAGGGCTGATGTCTATGAAAGGCAGAAATGCTGTCTTCTTAGTTTATCTAGCTGGCCAGTAGGATTCACTGGAGTCCCTGCTTTTCATGCCCCGCTCAGTTTCACTAAATAAACACCCCTGCAGCTACTTTGCACCAATAATGTAGAATCGTTAGAGACTTCCTCTTTTTCATTTACCCTGTGTCAGATTTATCTGGAAATATCATTGGCTTAATTTTAAATATATACAGTTGCCAATCGCTATCCATCACTTGATTGGAACCATCGTAGACCACAGTCTTGTCATCCGTTCTCCTCGTTAGGCATTACTGTTGATTTCTGTGTACTGTACAATGTGAATCCCAAGTTATAAGAAAACTCTGGAGTTCATCTTTAAAGTAATATAATACAGAGCATAATGCCTCGTCTCTGGCAAAATAATAAGGGCTGTTTTAAAATTTATGAATGAATAAGGTTACTGAAAGTTCAAAATACTTAGTAAATTCAACTAATTTTCTATCTAAAAAGAAACTTTTTATGTTTGTTGATGATATTTTTTCTACTAGAGTATGCTGTTTTCACAAAAATTAAATTAAGATTAATAATCTTTCATATCCTTTTATTTCTGGGCACTTTACGCTAACTTGATTTAAATAAACCTTCTATATTAATTCTAGCCTACTATTCCCTTTCATCTTAGTTTGCTAATAATGTTAATATGACTTCAATATAAGTCATTTTTAGTACACTTTAGTTTCCTTTTGATATACTATTTTTTTTTTGTTGGAGACTAACACATAAATGTAATTTTAGAGAAAACATGATATTGTATTTGAATTTAGGAACTATTCACCTTGACTTACTCAACCAGAAAAGATCTTGTCCATGGTTAATTCCATTTATTTAATAAATCACTGAGAAATTTTTAAATGTGTCATCACAAAGGAACAATTTTCTGTAAAGAAAAATAATCAGATCTGATTGTTAAAAACGCGTAGGTTCCTCCTTGAGTCTTAACACTCTTCTTAAGCAGAATTGGAAGTGTTTTCTTTACAGCGTATAACATACTCATTTAATCTAGAGAACTTTTGATAACTATGCCCCTTCATTCATTCAGGACCCCAACAAGGATAACTACTCCTCCATGGTTGATGATTTCAGAATTGATTAGAGAGTGAGACTTTAAAGATGGCATGCCAAAGATTGTGTGGACCTGATTTCTTCACATACTCTACTCCCATCTACAGGCAGATGTTAGCCTAGTGAACTGTTTATCACATACGACTGCATTATAAACAGCTCTATGCTCCTGCTTCCTCTCAAACCTTCTTTTACTATCCCATACCAGGTGTTTTATTCCAGACATATACATTGTTTCAATTGCTCTAAAACTGACATTGTTTTTCTCCTGCTCTTTTGAGTTATAAGTAAGGCATTTGTCTTTCCTGGATGAAAGCTTTGCCTACTGCGGGATATTTAAACAAATTTTTCATTGCCGAATAGATTGTCATTAATAAGTTGAAACATAATAATAAAATTAACTATCTGCATAGAATATTTGTCATCTCTTCTTACTTCTCTAGTTACCTAGTGAAAAATCAAAATCCTAGGTCTACACGATTTATCAGCTCATTAAAAAAAATATCCTTTGCCTCTCATTTTGAAATAGAGTAAGATGAGACCCCTTTTTTTTCTCTCCATACAAAACCAAATTTCGCCGGGAAGTGACTTCTATGTTCCATAGAACTAAAAAACGCACACAGAAAATCTAAATTTTAAGCAAACCCGTGGGCAGAATTAAAATCTCAGCTGCTTTAGGGGTTTTAGTTGTTTTGGGAAAGGAGATATCATATGACATGTAAATAAAGAAAATATGTAATAAAAAAATGAAAAATGAAGAAAAAAGAAAGTCTCAATGTTGAGATTTTCCTGGTTTTCAGAATATGTCTTGTGGTTTTCTTGGTCTCAACAACGCAAAGCAATCCAGCCAAGCATTTGTTTCTAAGTCCTCTGTCGACCATGAGCTTTATTTACTTTCATCTAAACATGCCCTGATGGGTAACCTGTAATCCATTGTTGTAGCCCCTGAATTACTGATGCTAACTCAGCGGTTAAAGCCTTACCAAAGAGACTCCAGTTGTTAGCATCCAAAGCCTGTGGCGATGCACGGGTGGGTCTCACAGACCTGTTGTCAGGGCAACAGCTGCCATAGTCCCAGAATCCATTGGGCTGACATCCCACCTTTACCCGTGGCCACTACGACAGAACCCCTCCCCACCCCACCCCCCCCCC
>JADRCD010227671.1:0-14689 GCA_019843815.1 Montemys delectorum
TACCAAGATTATTCAGTATTTTCCAGCTGAGTATGAACTTAAATCTTAAAGAGTTCAGATATTATGTGATGAGTAATCTAGAAAATATGTATGCTTTTACTGAATTTGACTTGGTTTTGCATAATTGAAGACAAACAAATTAACAAGTTTTGTCTCTAATTATACATACTTCTTCCTGGCTTTCGAATCTCTTTCATTATTTGTGCTTTAAGTTCAGTGTTGACCTCTTCATGGCTTCTACAATGCATCAATTTCTTTCCTTTGTTGAGTGAAGATGCTGGTATATTCTCTTCAGCACTTTGTTCTTTATTTCTTGGCTCCTCATGATTTTCTAAAAACCCACCAACAGTGAGGTCATTGTTTCCTAAATGTTCATGACCAAGGGCCTCGGTATGATTGGTTGATGGTTCCAAAAGACTGGGTGGAGATGTTAAAAATTCAGTATCCATAGCATTTGATGTCATGTCTGATGAAAGTTGGTCAGCAACATGATTTTCAACCACATCATCTACTACTGAATCATTAGTGGCTTCTGAAATGAAACCAAAGAAATGAAACAAAAAGTGAGATCTGGTATTAAAGTACAGAATAAAAATGCTAAAGTAACACAATTACTACAAATACTACATTTTAAATTTAAGATATATTTAAAATAGAACAATTTTAGCCTGTTTTCTACCCTATTTTAGCAAAGTAATTAAACAAGTTTTCAGTATATACACCATTAAAATTGTCATTGTCATTTTTGGCTTAATAGTCCTACCTACCTCATCTTAAGCCTATTTCTATCTTTATAAACCTGTTATTCTTTAGAGAGAAAACTAAACACTGAATGGTGTTTATTGCTCAAGATTCTGCAAGGAACACCAAATAGGGCACATTACATGTCAAAGCACACTATTTTCTATCTGTCGTTTCAGTTCCTAGCCATGCAAAGTAATCTGGTGCCCACTTCTGCTCACTAGACCAGTAGACCCAAAAGTTTACTACTAGCTTGCCAATAAATAAAAGATTCTTAGACATGACCCCTAAGTTTGATTGTTCACCAGCCTCCAGAGCACCAGCTAAACCTTTCTGTTCTATATCTCACTATAAAGACCTGGTTTCTATTCCTTCCATCTCCCTCCATCATACTTTCTAAATTCTACCCTATGGTTTGCAAACACTTCTTCAATGATTATTCTCCACAACTGTTTCTCAGCCTTTGTCTAAGGTTAAGGCTGAAAATCACAGTAATTTCTGCTTTAATGAAAACCACACTCTCCTATTTAAAAAATCAAACAAACAAACCACTTCTCTCCTTTTCAAACATGGAGTAGAAATTGCTTTCTCATGAGTGTAAAAGTGAGATAGTCGCTGACTCTTCCACCTTTTAAATCTAATTTTAAAATCTCTTGTATTTAATTCTTTAAAGAAAAAACACAAAAGACTCCTGCACTTTTGAGCAATACATCACTTATCTAATCCCCTCATCATTCTCTTCATACTGAGCTTAGTGCACATGCTCTGGCATCTCTTTCACTGTATATTCTTAAGCTCCCCAAACATTCTAGGAGGTTCTTACAAGGAATTAGTTTGGGAGAACCTCTCAAATGCTTCCTTTGTGCCCCAGTCCTGACTTGCATAACAAGCAGTTTAACAAGGACCCCCAAGTACTCCTCATGCATACTCCAATTTTATTAAGTTCTGTAGCACCAACATCTACGCAGAGCATCATCTACCAAAGATCTGACCTTAAAGAACTTTCTACTCTCACTTCACCTTTCCCATCTAAAACAAACTCATAGATGAGGTGCATCCCTTTTGCAATATTCCAGCTCTTTGTCTTTAAAACAGTTGAACTTTCACTCCAGCAATTACTCCACTTTCTTTATGAGGTTTAATCCCATGATAGGTCACTTTTACCAATGTTCCAGTGATCTAGTTCTAACACCCAAACTATGGTATCTATCAAGAAAAACACCAGACTTAATGGCCAGTTTACACTGTCTGTTAGCTGCAGACATTTAATTGGAGTGATGACAATAGGTGGAAAATTAGGAGCCAGATCTACCAGGGTGGATCTTCCACTCCTTAGCAAGCCTACTACATGCCTCCTCCCTTTCCCACAGATACTCCATATCGTTCATTCTCTTCTGAGTTCTAACTTTTCCAATCATCCTCTCTATCTCAGCAGTTCACCTATTTTCTATTTATGGGAGAAGCAAAGTCCTGGGTGAGGACTCTTCTACTCCCCTATTTCTAATGAATTTGTATCCACATCCATTTTGTTCAACAGAAACAGCATTCTTTCATTAGCAAGCTGGACTATTTCCCTCTTGCCTTCTTGGTGGTGGTGATCATGGCCCCTCTCATCTTTATTTTAACCTTTCTATATACTAGGTCCACAATGCCAGCATTTAAACACACTCAAGCAAAACCACCATTTTCATCTTCATGGATGACTCCCTAGCCTCCCTGCCCTTTACAGCTTAACTCAAAACCAGTTTTTCATACACATCTTCATTGTTCTTTCTTTCTCATTTTTAAAACAAAAGTTTCTGTCCTTTACTCCACAAAAAAATATTGGTGGTAGTAAGACAGCCCGAGACCAAAAGATGTTTCTAATTTGCATGGTCTGTTTGTAAAGCTTTTGAAACTATCAATACACTATTAAGGTAAATACATACTTAATTGCTTTTCCCAACCTGCCTACTGTTTCTCAAGACACACTGTCAGGTCAAGTCATCAGTATTTACTAATTAGGCCCTGTAGATACATAACAGTTATAGTATAACATCAATTGTCCAGTCAGCATTGATACCCTTCAGTTATTTTATACATTTTGTTTTTGAAGATTTAATCTTATTTGATTCTGGGTCCAAGTGAGGTCCATGCATTGTAACTGGTCCTTTGACTCTACAAAACCTTTCTGTATCTCTCTTTTTGTTAGATTTTTCAATAACAAAAACAACACAACAGATTCTTTTTGTATGTGTGTGTGTGTGTGTGTATCCTAGGGTTCCCTATGATCTACCCCTCTTTTGTTATTTAACCTGTTTTTCTGTCTCTTTTATTTCCCATGCAATTACTAGATCTAGAGGCTTGATCACACTGATATTATACAGGACAGGGGAGAAGAGTCAAATAAATTTAAGAGAAGAGTACTGTACAATTCCATCAAGTAGTAAATAATATTGGATTTCTTTCCATTTAAGATGTTATATAAGCCAATGAGATCACTATGTATAATTAATAAAAACACTGACTTATTAAGTTTCCTATATTCCCATACATAAAATGCTAACTAACCAGATTACCACTTCTTTTGAACCATTCAATGGTCTCTCACTGTCCTTGGCATAAAATACAGAACCTTTATAAGAGGTTTGAAGACCACCCCTGACTTGAATTCTGACTGTCTATTCTCTTCTTACTAAACATGCTCAATACCAATGCTGTAGAAAAATTCTTTCAGGTCTTAATATTCTCTTTATGTATTTCTATGCATACTCTCTTTAGCCTTTTTAGCACAAGGGAAGCTTAAATTCCCACACATCCACAGACATTCTTCCTGTCAAATATTTCTAGAATATACTCTCTAACATTTATCAAACTTGTAATTGATTAAATGAGTTTCTTTCCTTGCCTACTATAAGGACAGAAATGACTACAGCCTTGCTCACATCTGTAGCACAGTATAATAAACATTGAATAGTTAGCTGTTGGGTTTTACTGAACAAAAGAATGTTTATTTTAGCTGGTAGTGACAATATTCCTTCGTAAATCATTTTTGAAATACCTGAAGATTTGCTAACATCATTATAGAACATGGCAAAAGTATGAATTTATAAAATGTTCAACAAAAAGACATCCAAGCTACTACATACCAATTCACAATAAATACTCACTGGACTCTGCTGAACAATCTTTTGTTTCTATTATAAAAATCTCTTCCCTTAGGAACCCCAAAATAGCAAGGAGTATTTGAAAGCCCCAAAGTGCTACCTTTATGCAGAGGAAGGGGTTTAATAAGACCTGGCTGTGCTTGCGTCATGGGTGCAGGTGGTCCTTTCCCTCCAATGTGACTGTTCACAGCAGGGCTCTGTCTTCGGCCTCTCAAGAGTGGAGAGGCACACCGACGCCTTTTTGGGATCCCTTGCATGCTTGGCTCTCCAGGCCGCTTGTGTTTATTCTGAGGTCCAGCCACAAACTCATCTGCTTCATCTATCATCATACCCTAGTAACAGATAAAAAATGTTCTTGGATTTATAAATGTTTTACATTTTAATGGCCACCATTTATTTTACCCGATGAATAACAACACATTTATGGTATACAATATGACAGCTTGATCTATGCATACTGTGTAGAAAGGGTTAATCAAGGGCGGGCAAGGAGGAATAGCAGGTGAGGGTGCTTTAGGTGACCTAAATTCAAAGTCTAGATCACAAGAAGGGTGGGAGAGAACCAGAAAACTGACTCAACAAAAATTTGCACTCTGATTTCCGCATGTGTGTCATGGCATAAGTGCACATGCACACATATATACACAATACATATTTTTAAAAAAAAAAAAGATTTAATGGGCTCAGAAACTAAGAGCTCTTACTGCTCTTAATCCAGATTCTATTTCCAGCGCCCACATGACAGTTTACAAACACTTATAAATGCAATTGCAGGTGACCCAGAACACTCTTCTAGCCACCAAAGCTCCTCTACACATGTGTGGAATACCTAACAAGCTCACATACACATGTAAGTTAAAAAAAAAAAAAAAAAAAAAAATCGCCCGGCAGTGGTGGCACACGCCTTTAATCCCAGCACTTGGGAGGCAGAGGCAGGCGGATTTCTGAGTTTGAGGCCAGCCTGGTCTACAGAGTGAGTTCCAGGACAGCCAAGGCTACACAGAGAAACTGTCTCGAAAAAAACAAAAACAAAAAACAAAAAAAAATCTTAAAAAAAAAAGATTCAATGTAATTAACATGGATAATTACATACCAACTTTGATGGGGTTAAGGATGTTGGAAATATGTCCTTTTAGCAACTTTGAGATCTATAACACATTATTATTAACTAGGATAACAATGTTGTCAGAGCTCACTAAAATTTATTCCTGAAGCTGGGTTCCTTATCTTTCCCTTCTTCATCGTTCTCATAGCCTCTGGTATCTATCTACCTTTCTACTCTATACTAAAAAAGAAAATGCCATTTTCTTGAATTTCCATGCAGTTTGTCTGTGTGTGTTGGGGGTGGAGGGGTACATTCTTGTCAGAGTGGATATGGACATGCTGTACTGCACATGTGGAAGAAAGAGGACAAGCTCAGGTATAAGTCTTCACCTTCTACCTTGTCGAAGACAGAGTCTCTTATTTGCCACTGTGCATGCTAGACTAGCTGGCTCATTAGCTTCTGGGAATCAACTGTCTAACTCTCAACTCGCCAGAGTGTAGGAATCGCAAGAGTGCTACTGTATATAGCTCTTTATATGGGCTTTGGGGATTTGGACTCAGTTTCTCAAGCTTGCATGGCAAGCACTTAACCCACTAAGTCATCTCTCAAGCCCCTCTACCCAACTTTTAAGTAGTACAACTAACCTCAATTCTTTAATTGATAAATTAATACTTTAATATTAATACTTTAATGAGATATTCTTCCCCAAAAATAACTTAAGCTAAATTGACAACAGCTACCCAACAAGTTATATTATAGAACATTTCAGAGTTACCTTTTTATCCAGTTTAAAGGGATTGCCAAATGTATGCAACCTTCGAGGCTGATCAGGATCAAGTTCTCTCAATGGAGAAGGTACTTGCTTGAGGTATTCCTGGTAATTTCCCATTTGTGCTATAGGTACACTGTGCACTTGATCTTTTCAGAAAGAATGTATCAAACAAAAGTTACCATCACAAATAATTACTCTAGCTATCCCATATATGAATACCATCCCCAATTTTCTACATACTGGAAGTTAGCATAGAGCACGTATAAAAGTTAACAGCTTTTAATTCTTCAAAAGTAAAATTTAAAGTACTAATTTTATCATCTAGGCAAAATAAAGTAAAATTTGTAGAAAATAGTAGAGTGAAACTGGCACATGAATATACATATGTAGTAGTGGGAAGGCTTTAGTCACAGCAAGAGTTCATGATGTGAGTTACAAAAGATGCCATAGAAACAAGGAAGTAGCAGAATGTGCCATGAAATGGTCACCTAGAGTCAAACTATCAGATGTTAACATAGGCCAAGAAAATGACTGTAGGTGTCCAGGTGTCTGAAGAAGTTATGACTAAACTGGTAAGAGAATTTGTGGTTAACAGTGACAGGAAGAAGAAAGGTAGAATGAACTACCTTTTAAAACATTTTTATTTTTAATTATGTGTATGTATACCTGAGTAAATGTTTCTTTTATGTCACGTTTGAATTAACAATGAGAATACTATAAGCTTGTATAATGTATATTATCATCTCCTTACAAGTTATAAAGAAAAGTAATTTTAAAAGCAGAAATAATATTTAAAAATCATACTCTAACCTTCATCTTGGCCTTTAAGAAATTTGCGGGTGCTCTTTAAAAGGTTGGATCTCATTCTTGTTAAATGATCCAGAAGATTCCGTCTTGGTATATCATAAGCATTTCTAAAGGTCTGCGGCTTCAAATCCTACACAAACACATTCAAGGATAAAATATTTCTAAAAAGAATTTAAAATCTCTTTAGCTTGAAGCATAGGCCCAGAAATGAAATATAAAATATCTAAGGTAACTAGGCAGCTTTGAAAGAGCGAAAGAAAACAAAGACACACGATATAATATTAACTACAACATTTTAAGGCCAAAACATAAGAGATTTTATGGTAAGCTCAACAAAATAAATCAACCTTTAAGTTTTAAGATCTTTTAGTATGTTCTGGTTAAGGGAAACAAATCAGTTAACAAAAGCCCTTCTTTAATCTCTGGAAGGGTTTGACCACCACTTTGCTCTCTGAGCATGTGGCCTGAAGAGCAAGCATGTGAGTTTATAGTTGGCTGACATCACACCTAGCTTAGAGCACTTTCATGGTCTGGATGTCAATTATCTTGATAGCAGTCTTCTATCACAAGTTCTGTGCTTCTCTGACCTGTACTTTGGTTTTCTTTTCTTCTTCTTTTTTTAATATATATAGTACTGAGAGTGAAACCAGGGACTCTCAGATGTTAGGCAATCATTCTACCATTCAACTACATCTCAAGTTACACAAGTTCAATGAAGAGAGTATATTTCATTTTAAAAAGGTTCAATTTAACAACTTTTTTAGTTTGTGCTCTTTGGATTTGTGTTATACTACAAAAATCTTCATTAGCCGTAAACACTATGAAGACGTTTTCTTTTTTTCTTCTGTATGCTTAAGGTTTAATTCTTATGATTATGATTACTTCAAATAATAGGAGGCAATTATGTTGTGTAGGGATATCCACTGTTGTAGCAACTTTTAAGAGGCTTTTTCCCATTTTCATTATCATGGCACCTCTGTTAAATGACTGTATGTGAGAACCTGCCCTATTTCATTCTACCTCTCCTCTGTATTTAACCACACAAGATAATTTTGCTGTAATTACAGCAGTTTTTCAGTTCTAAATCACATGGCTACAGTTGTCCAAATTTTATTCCTTTTCCAAAACTGGTTCAGCTATTCCAGACTCTTTATATTTCTATGTAAGTGCTATAATCCGCTCGGCTATTCTATTGTCTACAGAAAGGTTGCTGAAAAGAAAAGAATTTTAACAATGAGTTATAAAGCATGGTAAGATCTTAAGTATAAATGAATTCTAACATCAGCTCTGTAACTTAAAGGAATCTTTAAGCCTTTGTTTTCACTATTAATCAACTCATTCACTCACATACCATATACAATTTCTGTTTTAATTCTAAAACTCAAAGATTTGGTGATAATATAAGTATTATTCTACAGACATATAGAAATGGGCCTTTTGAAGCCTGGACAAACTGTTGACATAAACTGTAACTTGCTCTATGACAGAATACAATACAACTAAAGCAATGTTAAACTGTTACCTTATTTAGTAAAGCAACCTGGAACCCAGTGTACTCCTTCATATTAAGGTCTAGCAACCTGTGGGGGACATCTTCTGAAATACCCTGCAGCACTTGAAAACCTTTCCTATGCGCCATTGACAACCCATGTGACCGGCTTCGGACTTTAATTCCAGTTTCCTGCACTACTTTTTTGCCTACGGATCCGATGACTCTATCAGATTCAATTTTGGCCTGAAGTAAAAAGAAACAAAGATCATTTCAATACAATAGACAAGTTTATTAAATCAGATGCTAGTGACTATGCTAAATTATATCTTCAATTTAAAAATTTAAAATCAAGTAATCATAGTTTACATTAGTTGTAGGTAAATCAAAGATACCTTAATAACCAATGCTTTATCAGTTAAAATAATTACAAGTCAAACCTTTGGCTACAGGACAAATATTCCTTCAAGTTATTTTATTAATACTTGTCACACATAAACTATAAAGTATGTTTCATAAAAGAAAACATTCCCAATTCAGAATCAACAGGAAATGAGACAACAAACCACTTGAAGAGATGATTAACACAGAACTACATACACACTTACAGATGTGGCAAACCTGATGTACACTTTAGCCCTATTTTGATTCCTTCTAAATTGCCGAGAGATGTCTAAAGTACTACAAAATTTAAAAAGACGTTCACAATTTGGATGGAAGTAAACTCCCTACTGCTTGATATTCACCATATCTTAATAGAACTTATAACCAGAATGATAAAAATCCTATGGTTTTATAAACAGTTCCAAAGAAGCTTCCAGGTTTGAAAAAAATACATACAGGTTTTAAAACACAAAGCAAAACAGAATGGTATTTTTCCCCTAAGGAAACAACAACAATCATATACAGGAAGTTAAGCAATATGCATAAATGAGAAATTATAAAAATGTACAATCAATAAGATCTTGTCTGTAGTCTGTTAGATACAATAGTAGCACACTTGTAATTCCAGTCACTTGAGACTGAGGCAGGAGGTCTGCCAAATTCAAGTCTGATGCTGGTTAACTTGCCTCAAAATGAAAGGGTTGGCTAGTGATAGTAACTCGGTGGCAAACTGCCTACCACAAGAGAAACCCTGGGATTGACCTGAGTACCTCAGTAATAAAGAGACTCTTCCAGAACTAGATAGCTTTTATACTATTAAAAATGTTAGCCAGCAGTCAAATCCTTAATGTTGACTTCCAGTTTCTGACATTACCTGCTGACTCAATTTTTTGAGGTATGAAATGACACTGTAACTGAGTCCATACTCCATACTGTCTGCTATCAGATTCGGTGCGCCCATCATTCTAACAGCTTTCTTCAGGGGCTATAGAAAAAGAAACAGCATTCAATATCAAGTTGTTGAAAAATGTTCTATATAGTAACTATTAAAAACTTTTCACTCCAACTTGCATTCTTTGTCTTAAAAGGAACACAATACAGCAATACAGTAGTATTATTTATATTTTAGTAAAATGTTTAATCAGTGCCATGAAAAGCAACTTAAGGTAGTTAATATGAATTAGAAGAGTAATAATCCAGGGCATTAAGAATCAAGTCCTGAAGTGCTCAATACTATAGAGGGAGATACTCATTTGGAAGACAGAAGACACATTGTGGGGGCCAGTCTGAGTGTTACATTGGGTAAGGGGCTGGACACACAATCTGAGCTAGTTATACAACTTATCCTGAGTTAGCTCTTACTTTTAGAAGGAGGAAAGGACATCTAACTTTAACAAGTTGGTACAGAATTATGTGTGTTAATACATGGAAAGCATTATAAAAAGCATCTGGCATATAATAAGCATTAAATAGATCTTGATCCAATTATCATTAACTGAGCTTTTTATGTATCGTCAGCACTTATATAAATAAGATATTAAAAAAAAAGTCTAAGAAGCTTGTAAAATTGCTCACGAAATTTACAAGGCTCAGAAACTCAAGGACTCTTAGTCAACTGGGAAAGCTCAGACAAACACATGGACCATAAGGCCCCCTGGCCCCCTCCCCAATAACATAGCAAACAAGCTACGAATGAGAGTGCAAGTACAACAAAGGAGAACAAGTATAGTAAAAAGTTTAAATCTTCAGGAGTAAGGAGGGACTAATTCAGAATCACTTTATACAGTAAAATAGCACCAACAGACACAAAAACAGAAAAAAACTCAATGGCATGGAAAGTGCATAAGCTCTGCTGAATCCCAGAATCAAAACCCAGGGCTCATATTTATGTAATAATCATGAAGCTCTGGGTAAGTCTTAAAGGTTGCTAAAGATAATGAAGTCAACATATGTCTGAGTTCCTTCCTTCTTACTCTCTCGACTTTCAAAGAAACTTAACTTTTACAACCATAAAATCAAGCTATTAATCTTCTAATGATATAGGGAGAGCTTATAAAGATTAGTTCTAGACAGAGGTATAAAATTCTTACATCAAAAGTAGAAACTAGAATTAGAAATGACCACTTACTTTCAGTTCCTGACTTTATCTCTGAGGTAGAAACAAGTCATTTCTATCTCACAGAGAGACCTTAAGGATCAAACACCATTAATACACACATCATGCTTATGACAGTACCTGGCCTTGGTGATACAATATTCACATATTTTCACAACCACTATTATTTTACAAAGCACTAAAATCTATAATTACACTCATATGTTATCTGTACATTCAATTTTCATGTTATTTATAGGGATGTGTAAAAGCTTATAATACCGGCAATAAGCTATGTGTCAAGATCTACTTTAACAATATTCTTACCCCAAGATAGTAGGGAGGCATTGTCTTCAAATAACTTTCAAATGACTGTCTCCATTTCAGAGTTGGTTTTGCCTTGTGCACTTTGAACAAGTCATCTACAACAGTCAACAACAGAGTAGCATCACACATTGTTCTTAACTCTAGTCAAAGTTCCTCTCTCAAGTCTACTTTGTTACTGCTGAGGCACTTAACACCAGAAAATCTTAACAATATTTAGTAAACTTGGCCCTAGAAGTTTTTGTTTGTAACTCAATTTTAAAGGTGAAAGGCTGTTAATTACGGTCTAAAAAAAATACACATTAATGAAGTACCATCAGAAAATACACAAAGAAAAAATCTTATGTCCTATTAGAAAAATCAAGTATATACAACGTACAATAGCTCCTATATTAACTACTAATATCTTCACTACAACTTTTTAATCTGATGGGTTGTAGAAGGAATGTTTCTCAGTACTGCTCAAAAAAGAAAGTCAGCTTGAACCTAAAAACAGACACTGCGTTTTCTCCTGTTTTAAGTATTTTCCAGGAGTGGGGACATAGCTCAGTTAATAAAAGTGCTTGCCATTGTGAACATGAGAACCAGAGTTGAATTACTGGCAACAATGAAAAAAATTAGGTATGGTGATACATGCCTATAACCCCAGAGCAGAAGAGATGAACAGACCTCCAGGGCTCATGGCCAGCTAGCAGCAAGACCCAGGTCCCAGGGAGAGATTTATGACGTGGCCAGCTATGGCTAAGCAGGCAAAGGTACTTGTTGTCAAGCCTGACAACCTGAACCTAAGTTCAATCTCAGGATTCCCACGCAGTAGAAGGCAAGAACAACTCTCACAAGTGATGCTTTAACCACCAAACATGCACCATGGCACGTATGAGCACATGATCACATAAACACATGCTAGCACATAAATGTAAACACCCGGACGACCACTCAAAGAATGGCTTCTTAAAAACAATGCCTGAGAATGATCTGTTGCTTCCACACATATATACTCACACAAAACTGAAGAGTTAGATAAATTCCTAGAACACATATTCAGATTTTTGTTAATAGAGCATCTTTTATGCATTAAACAGAAAGTCTACCCCAGAAAGTATCAATGAGTAAGAAATCTTACTTGTATAAAGTTAAAATATTTAATCTCAAAATTTAAATATAGTAGTACCTCCATTTGTAAAATATAAGGATTTTACAATAGGTTTAGCATTCTCATTAATTTTTAGAGATAAGACAGGTCTATTTCTTAGCTTTCTATAAGAGCACATGGCAAGAATGACTTACCTAAGAGAGGAAGGAGGACTGGGTAATTGTAAGGCATCACAAATAAGTTGACACAGGTCAGTGCTGTACTAGCTTTCAAGTAACCAAAGGGATGGCCAAGTTCATTATACTTTGCACTATTGCTCACATACACCTGTTGAAAAGGAGGGTTAAAATTCATATTCAATAAACCTGCAATGAATGATATGCAAAACAGAGGTTCAGTTTAGCTTCTGTGTATATGCACATGCATGTACATGCAGGTGTGTGTGGAAACCAGAAGTTGACACTGAGTGTCTTCCTCACTTGTTCTCCGCTTTGTTTTGTTTTGTTGACACAGCCTCTTACTGAACCTAGAGTTGACCATTTCAAAGAGACAATAAATCCCATGGTCCTCCTATATCCTTCCCAACAGAAAGAGGCTGTTGTACCTGGCTTTTTACACAGATGCTAGGTATCCAAAATTTGTATTATCAGATTTGTGTGCTCTTACAGCAAACACATTACTGACTGACCCATCTCTCTAGTCCCCAGTTTAGCTCTGCCAGAAACATCTAACGTAAATTTTTCTTCACTACTAGTTTTTCAGCTTACCTGCCAACATGTTTGAGGAGATTTCCTTTCTAGAATAAACTGAGTCAGTGGTGAAGGTTCCAACTCATATTTGTCAAAAGGCAACTTGTCAATAACCATTGGCTCACAGTCTGTACAGGAAAACTTCACTACAGGATGAGATGTACGAGGTGGCTAGAGGGGAAAATCTTATTACTATTTACACAAAATACCAGAAATCAACACATCTTAAGTACCTTTCTCTTATCAAAGCTTACTTCCTCAGTCTTTTTAATAAGTTAGGTTTCCTCGAAATACCACTAAGCTGGAAAAACAAACAAATGTTTAAATTATGTAATATTACCAAGAAAAAGAAAAACATAAAAATCCGTAAAATGAAAATCCATCTACATTCAAATTTATCATTAGTTAAATGCAAATTTCAGAATAAAAAGCATTCAACTAATTTAGAATTAAAAGGAATTTATTATTTTCATATCTAAGAAAGAAATGTACAAAAGCCTACTAGACCTCATTTGCGGCAATTACTTATACAGAGTAGTAACTTCCAAGCTAATCACATCCCTTTATTAATTTCTACATAGGCAATATTCAGACACTATTTACAAACTGTGGATATAAAGAGATATAAATAATTAATGTATATCTAATAAAAGACACAAACTTGATTTATACATTAGCTTTCTTTCTCTATTTACCAATGATTCCTCTGGCTGGTTATTTCTTTGGTATATTCCTAAGGTACCTAACACTTTATTTTGAAGACTCTTGTCCTCGAACCATAAAAGCACAACACTTTAAGGATCCAAACTCTCTCACTTCTCTTATGTCTACAGCTGCCTACTGGACATAATCTGACTCTTACATGGCTTTCACATACACCGTATCTAATTTGTCTCCAAACAACAAGTTCTCTTCTAAAGATCTCGCCATTTTAACTGTCAAAAGACTTACATGAAACTACAGTGCAACTCTAAAGCACTTATTAGAATATATGAATGGGAAACATGCTCAGTACTGGTTGTTGACACCTTCTTTCTGACCATATTAAACCCCCAATTTCAGCAACTAATCTTTCTTACCATTTTAACTCAGATCTTCACTGTTTCTCAGGTTAAGACTACACACAACTGCTTTCTAACTAGTACTCCTACTAGTTACTCTACTCCAATAATCCTGTTGTCATTTCATACAGTTCCCTACTTAAATGTATGTGATAAAAGTTGCAGCCAATCACAAGGAAGGAGGGGCTCACACCTTTAATTTCAAATAAAAGCCTCACTGCTTTGGTCTCTAAGGCATTCTTCCTCACTCGTGTCTTAGAGACTCCATGCTCCAGCCATGCTACCCATGTAAGGTTGTACTAATAGGTCATCACCTTTCCTGCCCCTGTGTTTTACTGACTACTTCACTATTTTCCCTTTTAAAACTAAAATCTTTTAGGATGGCTCAGGGGTAAGGGTACTGACTACTCTTTGGAAGGTCCTAAGTTCAAATCCCAGCAACCATATGGTGGCTCACAACTACCCATAATGGGATCTGATGCCTTCTTCTGTTGAGTCTGAAGACAGCAACAGTATACTTATAATAATAAATAAATTGGCCGGGCAATGGTGGTGCACACCTTTAATCCCAGCACTTGGGAGGCAGAGGCAAGTGGATTTCTGAGTTCAAGGCCAGCCTGGTCTACATAGAGAAACCCTGTCTTGAGAAACCAATCAATCAATCAATCAATCAATCAATCAATAAATCTATCTTTGGGCCTAAGCGAGCAGTCTGGGAGACTTTTCTAGTACCCCTTCCCAATATATAGACTCAAAACACACACCAAGCAGTTAGGTCCCATTTCCTGACATAACCTGCACCCTGTCTTCCATTACAGTTAGCAAACTGTACTCTGTGTTCTACAATATGTATGTCTAAGAATCTGGCCATAGACTGGTAATGTTCAAGATGGTAAGTATATTCTTGCCCAGCTGCATTTTGTTTAAATATATTTGGAGAGAGAGAGAGAGAGAGAGAGAGAGAGAGAGAGAGAGAGAGAGAG
>JADRCD010227671.1:18802-36100 GCA_019843815.1 Montemys delectorum
TTTTTTTTTTTTAATGACAATATTAATAGAAATTAAGTGGCTGGTATTTCCCAATTTTAAAGAGGAATAAACAAAAATTATTATTTCCAACCAACAATCTCATTGTAGGTGAGTATACAATTTTCTTCTAAGCATAGGTAAGGTAAATGGAGCATAGAAACCCTTGGTTGAGCAAATCACAAAGGAAAAAAATATCAAGTATCTACCCACCTTTATAAGGCACTACTATCTCCAACTGTTAAGCCAATATCTTTAACAGGCATACATGTACACATCTAGCAATAACTCCCCAAAACTGATGATGAACGCAAGTACAGAGGAGATAATTCAACTGGTCTCCTGGCCATTATCACAGATTTTTAATTACTTCCACCCTGATGCTTGTTGATTATGGGCTTTCCTCTGTTTCCCAGTTAAAATGACCCATTCTACAGATTTTTATGCTTTGGTAGAAATTATCAAAAATGTTTGATACAAGGGATGAGATTAGACCTAAAAAATAATCACTGGAGAAACATTAAACAGAATAAGGCTCAGTTTGTAAAATATAGAAAAAGTTGCTTTTTCTCTTCAGATAACTTCAGATTAATGGTAATTTTTTTATAAAATGATTTATTAATTCATTTTTTCTAACTTCTGTAAAATCTTTGACAATTTTGTCTGCCTCTTCAGTGTTAGGATTAAAGGTATATGTCACGCCAGCTAACTCATTAGTGATCTTTGTAGACAGGAAAGTTCGTCTAACAACTTCAAATACCACCACTTGTTACATAGGTCTAAAAAACTAACATTCATGAAACCCAACAGTACTCATCAAGACTACATCCCATCATTAACACATGCAATTTTAAAACTACAGGTATGTCAATGTTGTCTGACAAACATGCAAATTGTAAAATGTTCATTTTAGCAGATTCAGATAAACTGTTTCAACCCTCTGAGTTACTTTTAGCAAAAACCTTACCTCCTGTCACTTCACACATTGGTGTGATAGCAGAATCATCCAAAGGCACACCTGTCAACTGTTCTGATTCTACTGACATGGTGCCAGGCAACCGCAGTACTAAAGCAAATAGTCTCTGATCCCAACGAAAAGGTTCCTTGGTCAATTCACTTCCAGGCAACGGCGAATTAAGAGGTAAATGCAGCTGGAAGTAATGGAGAAAAATAAATAAGCTTTTCACAAAGATAATTTTATTGTTGTATACGTATGGAGTGTGTTCTGCCTATATGTACTGTCTGTATACCACATGTGTGCCTGGTGCCCATCGAAGCCTGGAAAGGCATAAGATCCTCTAGAACTGGAGTTACAGGTGGCTGTGATCTGTCTCATGGGTGCTGGGAATCCAATCTCGGTTCTCACGAAGAATGAACTTCAACCTATGAGCCATTTCTCTAGACACACATACTACTTTTTAAAGCAACTTTAAAAACACAACAAAACCACACTCTCATCACATCCAAAAACAAGTTTCATAAGGAAAAGCTTCAAATATATCTAATAACATATATTATTTTACTCTAAAGATCTTAAGTTGAAAGACAAAATTACTATAAATGGCTCGACAGTTACAAGCATGTACTACTCTAACAGAGGACTCAAATTTCATATCAGGGGTACTTGAAATTACTTCTAATTCCAGTCTCAGGGGATGAAACACTTTTGGCCTCTTTGGGCATATACCACCACATATACACCACATATACACACCACACTCCCATACAAACAAAAATAAATCTTAAGGAGGCTAGAGAGATGGTTCAGAGTTTAAGAGCACTGGCTGCTCTTTCAGAAGACCTAGATTTGATTCCTAGCACCTACATGGCAGTTCACAACTGTTTGTAACTCAACTATCACTGATCCTTCTGACTTTCAAGGTCACTAGGCATGTACAGTCATATACAAAGGACATAGAGTTACATTCAGGCAAAACATCCATATAAACAAAATTTAGAAAAAAAAAACTTAAAAGAACAAATCTTAAGACAAACAAAAACCTTGGCTGATCATTATCCCTAGTATAATCTTAAAGTACAGTTTACTACTACAAGTCTTTAAATAAGTACAATTTCACAAGAAGCACACTTCCTAGAATAGAAATAAAAAATGTAAAGGATTGTTAAGTCAGTAAAGAAAGTTGAGTTTTAAATCAAGGTAGAATTGACGTAAGACCTCAATTTAATTTCAGAAATCTTGGTGTGAGATTTCACACATAGCACATAAAATAAGTAATAATCAAATTTACTTTTAAATGTACTCATCAAAGCGACTGGCTGAAGATGTTTTGAGTTGTTATTTTAGTGCTCTTAAAAGAGGCACAGGACCACCTCAAGCATTCAAAAGCTCTGCTGGAACCTCACATACACAATATTAAACAACCGGTCTCTAGTTGCATAAAGTTTAAAAAAAAAAAAAAAAAGACAGGCTATTGAGAATATTTTCAAGTATTTTAAACATGATTATTTCAATCTTATAAAACAGTCCCTTTTTTATTCATGTATTGCTGCATTTCTTATTTATTTCCTTCCCTTAGGATCATCAACTTTTCATCTCCCAGAAGATAGGAATGTTTGAGTAAAGTGAGGAAGAGGAATGGCTAGCAAGTAAGAACCGGTTTAAAAAAAAAAAATCTGAGAAGACTAGTTAACATTAGTCACAAAAGGGGAAGAATCTTCATGAGTTTGAGAATTAAAGACAACTGTACATAAGTCAAGAAAAACACAAAACTGATCATCATAAAAATATGCAACAGAAATGGATACATTCTAAAGCTTAGAAATGGAAAAATACTCATGAAGAAATTCATGTGGCCTGCAACATGTGGAAAGAGTATCAAGTACATTAGTTACCAGATAATACAAATTAGAATATCAAGGAATGCTATTTTATACCCATAAAATAAGCTTAAGTAGTATAAATACAAAGCAGTAAGAACACCCTACTCTGCTGATGAGTTGGGGTGTAAATATGTGGCCATCTGTAAGATGCTGATGTCATTTGGCAATGTTGAAGATAAACACAAAGCATAGAATGCCACCACCTAGAATGGCACTCTCCTCTTCACAAAAAGTTTGGACAAAGAGTCTTAGAATGTATAATCAGTATTTAGCATTCATGAGACCATAGGTCCAATTATCACAAACTCTCATACAATGATATTATCTGAAGCATGAAAACTGAAAAACCACCTATAGCTAATATACAAACTGGTCTATCGTTCATTTATTCCACAGTTAAAAAAAGTAATCTAAATCTCAAAGATCCAACATGAAGAGATCTCAAAATAGTACCTTTTATACTACTATATAAAAGAAACACATGAATGTACAATTTAGAAAATTTTTAGAAATACCAGGACTAATCTAAGTAATCTGAACACGGCCACTTTTCTATGTTAGACGACTGTACATGTAATTAAGTATATTCTTCAGTCAAATACATAAAGGCAAAATAGAAATGACTTGAACAGCATACCCTCTCTATATAGGGTAAAGCAAACAAGTGTCATTTCCTGTACGCCCAGCATATATGTGTAGTGAAGGACAAAACTGAGCAGAAAACTGGACAAGAGGCATAAAAAAATAACATTACATAAGAGATAGTATGGCTCACAACCATCTGTAATGAGATCAGATGCTCTCTTCTGGTGTGTCTGAAGACAGCTTCAGTATACTTAAATTAAATAAATAAATAAATAAATAAATAAATCTTAAAAAAGAGTATATACAAATGTACTAACTTTCCCGCAGCACACAGTTGCCAACGGAAAACTTAGGTCTGGGTGATTTGAAGATAAATAGTAAAATATGGTTCCAGCACTAAGAAAGCTTGGTATGTGAGGGAGTCATAATATTTTAAGAATTTCTTTCATAGATGTACTTAAAATTAAGCTAACAGAAAGGAAATTGAAAATCACAGTACCAGCAAGTTTTCATGGTACTTAACAGGATTTCTATTTTTGAACATTTGATAAAAAATATTTTTGTAAGTGATATTATCTAATCTTGAAAAATTTTAGTACAACAAAATTTAAACTTAAGTATTTCAGGGCAGTTAGAGCTACATAGTGAGACCCTACACCTCAAAAATCAAAACAAAACTAAACTAAATCCAGCCACTAGAGATGTAATTCAATGGTAAATGCATACATACTTTACATGAGTGAGTTCCTAGCAATAAACAGCCATGAATAACAATGCTTTCTTTGCAGTAGTTACTATTAGATGCTACACATTGTTCTAAACCCACATATATTTACTTAAGCCATAAAGCACAAATAAAACATTGTCCAATATAATCCCCACTTAAAGATTTAAAGTATAGAAGCACTTTAGTAGCTTGTTGGAAGATACACAGAGTTTAAGTGAGGAGACAGAATTAAAGTCCAGGTTAGTCTGGTTCCTGATTCTATGACCTTTAACACTAGATCATAAAACCTATTACTGAAAAAAAAAAAAAAACCACACACACACATACTCCTTTTAAAAATCCAAATATTAAAACATTACTATTAAAAGACCTAACTTTATCAAATGAGAAAAAGTCTGAAACTTCATAAAAATAACTATGTGCATGATTTCTGAATCAAGCTAGTGATTACAAACCACCTACTGTGCCTGCAATCCTCCTCCGAGGACTTTAGGGTCACTTTCATGCTCTGATCCTTTACTCTTCCCAGTTACCCTTACAGCTAACATGAAAGAGCAGCAGTGTTTCTTCCTTTCTTTCCCTCTCTAATTCTCAAAACATGTGTAGTAACAATGATTAGAAATGAACAATAATAATGGCACTCTGGGGCACTATTTTATAAGATTTACATATATTTATAACAAGTAAATGGGGATAAAAATATTATCATTACTACACTTGCAGAGTAAGTAAGATAGGATGTAATATGAGATTATATGTTCAGAACCATCTGTTTGTAGAATGCCCTCAAAACAATCCCTGCTATATACAATTAAGTTTAGAACGTCTAAAATGGATTGTAAACTTTGAAAATTGGAGAAATCACATGACTTAGTATCACTTACTTTTCCCATAACCTTACTACTGGCCTTTACAATACAATACTTGTCAGTATGTCAGTCTAGTGGACAAATATGAAAAAAAATTACTATTTATACCTACACAGTTTAATTTGGGTACAAGTGAGGTTTTCTATAGTTATTATAAACAAATAAAAGCATCAATCCAAATACATTGTTCTTTTGGTGGCCAATAGAAAAGCAAATACAGCTTCATTCTGAAGTAAGGAAAGTTATCTTCCTTCTTCCCCTTCTCCTTTCCCCTGGGACTCCTTGAGTTCTTATAAAAAAACTAAACTTTTAAACATTGTTAAGAAAACAAATGGCAGAACAGGCTGATAACAACTTATCATATTACATGCTCAAACCTTGTCTTTATTAAAGTGCAATAGCCTATTTGATTATCAATTGTGTGTGGTATGCCAGGCCAGAAGTAAATGCCTTGTAGCTTCATTGGTCAGTCTCTTGCTGAACATGGAGACAAAAGGTTTTGCCTGGATTGACTGGCCAGTTGCTTTGGAGAAAAGTAACCAAAGATTACAGATTTGTTGCAATTCCAAAATGCAGGTCCTCATGCTTACATAGCAATCACTTTACTGGTTTATCTCCTATTCTTGATGGTCTTATTTAAATACTGGCTCGGATTCTATTTGTCTGTGACCTTGCTAAAATTGAACTAAAAGTTCTGTCTGCTGTCTGTCCTACTGTTTGTTTGTGGGACAGGTAAATATAAAGATGTTAAAAGCCAAATAAACAAAGTTAGAGATAATAGTTTTTAAAGTGATTTGATTATTTTAAGATTTATTTTTATATTACTGTACTTGAGTGTCTTATTTACATATACTGTGTGTGTGCCTAAAGGTCAGAAGAGGATGTCAGATTCCCTGCAACTAGAGTTCTAAATGGGTATAAGCAGCCATATGATGAAGACAGTTTTAATTGTTGCAGTTTCTAAGGAAAACGTAAAAAATCTCAAATAACCATTATTTTTACACATTATCTACATTTTAAATTGCAGAATGTAAGAAATAAACAGAAGCTTAAAAAAAAAAAAAAAAAAAAAAAAAAAAAGGAAATTGTGTTCCAGCAATCTCTAACCCTGGCATCTAGGTAGACATCTCTCGGTTGTAACCTAAATGGTTCCCAGCTAAAAACACATCACTGTCTGCACTACCGCTTGGGACACTACACTTCTCTGGCATGCTCTGCTAACCAGCTCTATTACTAAAGCAATTGTAAGTATATGTCCTTTCACAGCAGTACTTCCCACCTGAGCTGGAATGGCCTGTTTACTTGGCTGCCTATCTTACTAGTTTAGTGAAGGCAGAGAGGACAGTCTAAGTCTTTGCTTTCTCCCCATAACATCTTCAAAACGAAACTAAAGAAAATAACGAGTAAGCATGGTAAACTGGAGTGCAAGCACCTTTCAGGGAACTCTTCCTCCACCTCAGCACCAGACATGCATACATAGACACAAACAGTGTTCATAAAGTAAGTGGGAGGGAGCCGGGCATGGTGGTGACTGTCTTTAATCTCACCACTCAGAAGGCAGGCAAATATCTGTGATTTCAAGGTCATCCTGATCTACATAGTAGGTTCCCTGCCAGTCATGGAAAACAATGTTTTAAAAAACAATGTGATATATGAAATTCTTAAGGAAATGGATGGATCTGGAGAATATCATCCTGAGTGAAGTAACCCAATCACAAAATAACACACATGGTATGCACTCTCTGATAAGTGGTTATTAACCCAGACGTTTGGAATACAGGAAGAACAACCCACAAACCACAAGAAACTCAAGAAGGAAGACCAAAATGTGGACATTTCATTCCTTCTTAAAAGGGGGAACAAAATACCCACAGAAGGAGTTGCAGAGCCTAACTATGGAGCAGAGACTGAAGGAAGGACAAGCCAGCCTAATATAGCTATCCCCTGAGAGGCTCTGACAGTACCTGACTAACACAGAGGTAGAGGCTCAGAGCCATCCATTGAACTGAGTACAGGGTCCCCAATAAAGGAGTCAGAGAAAGGACCAAAGGAGCTGAAGGGTTTGCAGCCCCTTAGGACGAACAACAATTACTAACTAGTACCCTCAGAGCTCCCAGGGACCCAACCACCAATCAAGGACTATACATGGTGGGACTGAATGTTCTGGCAGCATGTGTATAATAGAGGATCGCAAATTCGATCATCTATAGGAGGAAAGGACCTCGGCCTTGTGAAGGTTTTGTGCCCCAGTGTAGGGGAATGCCAGGACTAATAAGTGGGAGAGAGTGGGGTGGCAAGCATGGGGAGGGGGGAAGCAACAGGGGTTTGTTCTTGTTGTGTTTGTTTGTTTGTTTTTTGGAGGGGAAACTGGGAAAGGAGAAATCATATGACATGTAAATAAAGAAAATATCTAATAAAAAAAACTAAAAAAAAAAATGCGATAGCTCATAAGACCAAGTAGTCCCATCTCCATAAATACATGAGTAACTCTACTCTGTGTACATACCTAGCTCTCCAAATAGCACTTTCATGTACCCAAACACAGAGGATAAAGTAATGAGCTACAAAAGCTGGAACACAGATAGGGTAGATAAAATATTCCCTGTGCAGATGCCATGGTACCTACTTTATCCTGTTTAGCACTCACAATGAAAATTTACTTATATTGGACATAATTCCTTTTAAAACCACTCAGAATACAACCTCTTAAATTCTCACTTTACTGAGGTATACTAAGAATTTGACCATTTATGTTGTTTTGTTGTAATTTTTTGCCTAACAGCACAAACTGTAACTTTTTTTATAGTTTATGTAGCAGCCTAGTACCCATAGGCCTGGCACAGTATCAAAGATGTAATTAGGTCTAATTGTTATCAAGTGAGAGACCTTTTAAGAACAGAATAGAGATCATAAATCAAATTGTGACTCAGGTTATTTAATGAAAGGTAACATGTTACACATTATAATTTTTTACCTTCAAGACCATATAAGTAAGTAACTGTAGCATATGCAATAGTACAGAAGAATAATTACCTAGGGGAAATGAGGAAAGGCACCCCAGGCAAGAGTAAAGAATTGAAAAGCTTTACTAAAGCTTACAAACTGCATGGAGACTGAGGAGTTGATGAAGAGTGAAGATACTTTAAGACAGAGGAGGAACAACAGTCCCCTACAAACACACACACACTTAAGACTGAAAACTAAACTTTAGAATAGTTAGGAAAGAACAAAAGAGAAGAGATTGGAGACGCCTTTAAGCCTGGCATAGCCACTCAAACTTATAGCCTAAGCAAAAGGATAAAGGAGGGTTACCATCATTTCCAGATCAGCCTGGGTGATGGAGGAACACCTTCCCCCCCAAAAGAAGCAGAGCCATAGAGAAAAGAAAGGAAGCCAAGAAGAAAAAGAGACCAAAAGTGAGGAAGAGGGGTAGGAAGAGGAAGAGAGGATGGAGAAAGGAGAGAGAACAATAAAAGCAAATACTCACCACAACCCCCAAATAGACTTCAGCTAGTGGCTTACAAATAAATGGGTACAATTTTAGTAAGGGGACAAAGAAACAGTTTAACATGTAGGGAAATCAGCAGTCCAGTTCAGGTCAAGCTTAAAGAAAATATAAAAAGATAACAGGTACTTGTTTCCCTAGGTACCTGGCAGTCCACCCACTCCACTTACCCAAATGGCACTAATTCTTATCCATTCTTCCTGAGTTGCTATAGTACAACCTAAATATTCTGAACTCCGTCTTACTAAGTCTCAAGAGGCTTATTTCTCCCTTGTGGAAAATGCAAACCATGTAGAGAAACTTGAACCAGATTGCTGAATGATGGAGACCAAAAAGCTCCAGGAGAGAAACCAGGTATCTCAGTCACATGCTCCAAAGAAATAATAAATTTTAAGCCAATAAATGATATGTTATTTCTCAATTAATAACTACAGGCATCATCAAATCTAGAGAAATTCCCATGGCTTCCCTCTTCTTCTCTGGCTGCTCCTATCTTCTAGCCGCAACCAAGCCTCAATCCCAAATATCAAAGCTTTAAAATGTTGAAGATCTGTAGGGCTTAATCATGGGCCCTTGCCTGTTTATACTTGGCCCAAACCCAGCTACTCACAGGTTGAATTACTATCTAAATCTAGATAATATTCAACTTGAATATGATAATATTCTAGTATCTAAATCTAATAATATTCTACTAATATTACTATTATTAGTAATATTACTATATTACTAATATTCTAGTAATATCTAGTAATATTCTACTATCTAAATCTAGATAATATTCAACTTGAATACAAATTCTCTACCTGACATTCATTCTTAAATGATTCCAATATATCTCAAATCCTAAGCATTCTAAAGTCATGATTTCTCTTCTTCCGTAAGTCTTCCAACATTCGCTAGGGCAGGAAATGAATGGCATCATTATTATCATCTACATAGTTCTTTAGAACCCATCTTCCTGCCCCTTAAGCCTTAAATACAATTTGTGACAGTGAATTTTACTAAGTTAACTTCCTAAATATTTCTTTAAATTGTGGGGTTTGTCATCTCTTTTACTACCATACCACCTCCTTGAGCAAATTGCTACAATTAACAGCAGTGCCTACCTGGTCTTTCAACACTTACTTTTCTTCTTCTCTTCTTCCCCCACTACTGCACAAAACTCTGAATGACATTTGCCTGTTTTGTTCCTGCTAGGCAGGCTCTCAAACATTGAGCTACATTGCCAGCTCCTAATTCTCCTGTATTAGCACCATCATTACTTAACATAGTTCAAGCTCCTTGCACAATGAGGCCCAAACTTCTTTTCCACCTTATACTACAATCTCCTTTTTTGTCAACGCTCCAAGTGCCATTAGCCTTGTTTCAGTTTCTCATTCTCAAGAATGACCTTATTCTCTTCTGGTCTTTTCTTAAACAAAGCCTCATTCTGTAACCCAAGCTGAAATAGGAGTCCACCCTCAGCCTCAAGTCCTGGAACTGCAGAACTTAGCCACCACTTTGGCTTCTCTTCACATATTAACTACCCATGACCTCACTGACTAGATCTAATATAGTTACTATAAGCCCTCATAGCACATTCCTCCCTACTCTACCCTAATTTGTTTCTAGTGCTAAAGGCGAGTCAAGTACCTCATAGCCTGAGCTAGATACCATTTCATATTCCTCCATTTGGGGAGAATAAATGATAAATGCAAATTTACTTTCATCTACCTAATTATTTTTAAAAATTGTTATTTTCTCCAGTATGCCAAAGCAGGACTCCTGTTCACTTTGCCCTCCATTCTATCTTAGACTCTGGCTGTATCTAGATCATGAGTTGTTCAACAAATATGACTCAATGAAAATGAAAGGATTAATAATGTGACTAGCTAAATTGTGAAGGCACTAAGGAATCTACTGAACTGAAAGCAATTAAATAGTGTGAGCAGAATAATACACACAAATGGCATATTTTAGAGGAATTCTGCCACATGTGGCAAATTAAAGGTAGTCATGAAAAGAACCAAGACAGCAAGAATGCTAGTAAGGATGCTTGCCAACAAGCCCGATTCCCAAAGCCCACAAGGTAGAAGAAAAAAACTGATTCCACCTAACCACCTCTGCACACGTACCATGGCACTCGTGTGTATTCATTCATACAAAATATAAATCAAATTTTAAAGAAGAAAAAGAGGGCTAGACATAGAGTTAAGCTGTTAAAAGAGCACTCCCTGATCATCTAGAAGACCTGAGATCAGTTCCCACCACCCGTATCATGCAGCTCATCACCACCTATAACTCTAGTCCAGGGGATCCAATATCTTCTTCTGGCTCCTGTACTCATGTGCACATAACCACACAGTCATACACAGTTGAAAAATAAAAATAAACAAATGGTTTGTTGTAAACAGAATGCACTAACACTTCTCTAGCATATGTTAGGCCTGAGATCTCTCAATGTAGGAAAAAGGAAGAGAGAGAGGAAGGGGGGATGAAGTGGGAGGGATGGAGGGAAAGACAGAAAGAGGGAAAGAGGAAAGAAAGAAAGGCAGGAAGGCAGGCAGGAGTGCTGGGGCACTAAACAACTAGTGGCAATAGAAAAAGAAAGGAGGCAGCAGACTAAGGATTTGCTAAAGGAAAGAACCTGACATCAAAAACAAAGAAATGACATAGAGCCTGGCATTGTGTCCTACAACTTAAATGTTACCTCTAATGATAGGAACTATTTAACACATTCAAAGCCACACCATATGAATCATGACTTAAGAAACTATGAACTAAGTTTTAAACATCTCCCATCAACACAAATCAGAACATGTTTCTCAAAAGATAAGCAACATTATCAACTCTTAAGAGTACAACTATATTTCCCAAACTATTGAGAATATAGCATGAAACATTTAACCTGGAATAAATCATAAACTATTAAGTCAGAAAGTTAATTTAAAGCATATACATAAAGAAAACCAATGTTAAAGATTTATATATCATTTTTGGAGAGCCAAAAATCATTGTTAGCTAAGATTTCTCCATTTACTGAACTCATATAGTAAATGTAACTCCATCAGATTGCCTGTTTTATTTAACTCTCTTAACAAATCTATTATCTATTACTTAAGAGTCTAAGGAATAGCAACAATTTAATATATTTCTTTGCTTCCCCAAACTTAAGATAAGAGTACACATAAAAAATTTCCCTGGGCAGCAAGGTGACTGAGCAGTGAGAGCTTGTCCTCACTAGCCTGACCACCTGAGTTTCATCCCCAGAACACATGTAAAGGTAAAAGGAAAGAACTGACTCTTCAAAGTTATCCTCTGAGCTCCACAGGAGCACACTGTGACACACTCAAACCCTCTATAGACACAGCTCACACACATCATTAAAATCCCCAAAATAGTGCAGGATTATCATGAAAGTACACGGCTAGCCCCTTCTTCCATATAGAATTTTACAGTTTGAGTGTCAGTTTAGAGCAGCAGACAAACTGGTCTAGCTTTTCTAAACTTCTTTTGGCCATTAAAATTTAAGCAGAGTACCAGAATGTAGTTATCTTCACTTTTAAAACACCTTATAGTTTAAGTATATCCAAAAATGATATTTTAAAGACTATTAGTATTTGCTTAGTATTTTTCTAACAGATTAATTTTAGAATAATTTCATATTTGCTTTATTTCAAATGCAAACTATAAGTCAAAATAATGCTTAAATTTTAAAGTCTAGCTCGAAACAATTTTTTGATTACTCAAATAATTCTTCATAGTTGCTAAAACAGTTATAATATTACTTAAAGCTTTGAGTTTAACCTCAGAAATGTGGGGGTTTAACCTACATTTATTTACACTGACTGGCACATGTCCATTGATACAGGTAATAACTGGCCAATTTTTTTTCAGATCCTCTTTCCCTCTATAGACCAGGTTGCAATCCTCTCTGGCCTTTACAATAAGAGTGTTAAGTTTACAGGCATACATCACTGCACCTGGGTTTTGTTTCATCTTCTTCCTAAGAAGAATTAGGAAGGCAATTTTATGTTAAATTTCTGTAAGACTTAAAGCTAGGGGCTCTGACTTAAATAGCTGTGTAGTCTAAAACGAAAACTGTACATCAAAATACAGCTAATTACTGAAACTGAACAAAGATTTTTTTTTAAGTTTTATTGCATTATGATGAGAAGTTTCATGATTTTAATTTATCTGAATCTGTTAACATTTAAAAACATATTTTAAGTAAATAGAATTAAATCACATTCATGTTTCCCTTCAATACCGACTATTTTTGTCATATTCTTTAAAATTTATAAAATATCTTAACAATAAAAATGAGTATTATAAAAGTTGTTTGAGGTCGGGCGGTGGCGACGCACGCCTTTAATCCCAGCACTTGGGAGGCAGAGGCAGGCGGATTTCTGAGTTGGAGGCCAGCCTGGTCTACAGAGTGAGTTCCAGGATAGCCGGAACTATACAGAGAAACCCTGTCTCGAAAAAAAAAAAAAAAACAAAATAAATAAATAAATAAATAAATAAAAGTTATTTGATATAAAACAACAATCAATTCAACAGTTTTATGTAGATGCTTGTCTACAGCAATACTGAAAATACATACATTTTTTTCAATATAAATTTTAAATAACTCCAAACATATTAAGTATATATTTCAAAATAACACATCACTACTAGTAAATATATGAAAATTAATGAACATAAATGAACATAAATATATAAAGTATTTTTGTTTGTTTGTCTGTTTTGTATTTAGTAGAGCTTAAAATCTTGGCTCTTACTGCGGTACAAGCCCAAAATAAGAACAATTTTTAGACACTGGATTTCATTGTAATAAGGCTGTACTTCAATGACCCTCACATCACCAAAGGATTTTACCTCCACCGTAGCTAAGCTGAGAGTTGACAGACCTGCTGTGCCAAGGAATGAATTGTGGGCACGATTTTTGGATACAGACTTCCTGCTATGGTCAAAGCTATTTGACTTGAGTGTGTGACTTTATTCTCAGCCCACAGAGAACAAGTTACACTCATTTATGAAATGGTGTATTAAGATGGTCTATCCATAAAATCATTCACCAACTCTGAACAAAGATTCTTAATGTCCATCACTTTACTTACTTCTGTATCTATTTGAAAATTTCGACAATAAAAAGATTTTTAACCTACTTTTTAGAACAAACAACTGGAAATGCAAATCTAAATCTCTGTAGAAAGGAAATGCAACAGTAAGGGAAGTTTACTTTTATTACCATCTCTCCAATAAAGCTCAGCAAAATAGTTCTGTTAAAAATTATAAACTTAAAACAGAATTTACAATTCTCATCATTTTGAGGTATTACTCTTAAAAGTAGTTCTGCTAAGTTACCATTTATTCACAGGAGAGTATGCATTGGCCTGGTGTAACCAGATACAGGTATAGGTAGACTAGTCTTGTAAAACACTAATTCACAGCAGGTGTGCCAAGCTCACACACTGACTACTATAAACACAGCCGAGAAATTAAAGATACTGAAAATATGAGAAATAAGCACTAATAATGGATGAGAATAACAGAATACTAAAAGGTATTCCTTCCCCAGCTGAATTCCCAATGAGAATGTCAGTACACTCTCTTGTAAGATTTAGCAATCCTGATTCCAAGTATAAATCCAAATTTAAAGCCCCTATGTTAGAAAATGTAATCTGAAAAAGTTGGAAATTTTCAAGACTTAGAAAAACAGAAATCTATGTTTTCTGGGTATTAATAATGCAGACCATGATCCCTTACCCAGGCAATTCTTCTGACTAAATAAACTGCTACATGCCACTTTGACCCAGTCCTCTGAAGGCACATAGATTACCTGAAAAGACAGCTTTTAAACCTCTGTTAAGATTTATATGTCTCATCTTTGTTCAGTGATAGTGGAGACATCTAAAAATCAAAGTAACCTTAAGATGTCATTATTATACTCATTCTAAAGAACAGTAAACCTTGTAACAAGAGAAAATACAATTAGATCTCTAATTAGATACAGAGCCACAATTCAAAACTTGGTTTTTAACAACACTTTGAACAATGCAATTTAAATAACTTAAATTTGAAGTGAATATAAATGAATATATAATCTATTTTCTATTTCAGATTTTAAAAAATCCTAATTCTGTCTATTGACAAAGGAGTGTGGGGAGAAGTTATGATATACGGACATTAATACAACAGCAAGAATTACCCCTAAACTCAGGAGTATAGTCATTTGTTAAGCATGAGAAACCTGACCTAATTCTAAGCCTGGAGCAAAAATGTAAGCTTTGAACATGCCATTACACAAGAAAACAAAGAAATATTCAAGTTTTTAAAGTATAATTTCTTTATTATTCCTTTGATTCCAGATCCTTCCCTGAGTCTAATCAATCAATCCTTCCCACTTCTACTAATCAATTCTCCAACCCCTAAGCTCAAAGTAATCCATAAAGATATTGGTTTAGTTGTGAAGTTCTACTTGGTGAATGATGATAGGGGCTGTCTTGTGTAAGTCTGGAAGCCTCTCACTCTCCCCAGTCTGCTGTTTTTCTTGAAAGCCAAACCTTGGTTGCAGGACATTCTGTAAAAGAAGCCCACTTGTCCTCAACTATTCACCAAAGAGAAGCAATTGAGAGACCAGCACAGCATGGAGCAAGGCCCTCTTGGGGGAACTAATACTCAAATACACCTATCTTTAAAATACAAGTCTCTCTGTTTTTGTTGTTACTGTTTTCCAATTAGACTAGTAAACCAATTTTTAAAAATCTGCCAAGATTGAACTAGAGCAGTGGGCCTCAACTTTCCTAACACTGTGACAGTTCCTCATATTGTGGTGACCCTCAAACCACAAAATTATTTTGTTGCTACTTCATAAGTCTAATTTTGCTACTGTTATGATTGTAATATAAATATTTCACATGCAGGATATCTGATAAATAACCCCAGTTTGAGGACCTTTGAACTAGAGGCTTGTTAATTTGTCAATTTGTTTACTGGAGAAAACATGCATTCAAAGAGAAACCAACCCTGCAGGGTAGCAAGTGCCACACACCTGTAATCCCAACACTTGGAAAGTAGAGGCAGGAGATCCAATCTAGGCTACAAAAGACCCTGTCTCAAAAATCAAACAAGGCACTATGCTGCTATAGGAAGGGCAAGAATGTATATGTTCTTATAAACCTAACGTAAATGCTTATGTAACTCTCTAAACAAAAAGCGAGTATCTCCAGTCCCAGTTTCTCCAACTAGTTTAGATAGAAATTTTTCAAAAGAGAATTTAATGTCGTCAGCATTTCTTAAATTTCATCTCTCAAATACAATACTATCTTAGGTCTTTTATCAAAAACAAATCAGAAGACAAGAACTAAGTTGTACTTAGTCCTTACAGATTTATTTCAATTTCCTCCTTCCCAATAGACACTCCCTTCTGTTGGGTCTTCAGCTTTCTGGATTTCATATTATCAATCATGAGCAGAGACCCTCAACATCAATTCTCTAAGGTTTTGCTTTCCAATAATCTCAATCTTTAGAACTTTTCTAATTATTTCTACGAACAGCAAATCTAAAGGCAGGGATATCCAAACTAAAATTATCTGATTGTATGTGAAAGTTATCTGCTTATCCTAGGATTTATGGATTTCATTGGCACCAAACATAAATCAGTTAAAAAAGAAAAGATGGGGGAAATGGGCCTGGGTTGTAGCTCAATGGTAGAGCTTGCTACAGAAGTCATGTGAGGCCCAGAGTTCAATACCCAACACTGTACATAAAAATATGTATGTATACACATTCAATGTTTATATACAAAAATTCCAAAGAATATTGTTCACTTCAAAATGATTAATTCTATTATGAAGATTTCACCTCAAATGTACATACATAGAGAGCTAAGGAAATGGGTCAGTTGGTAGAGTGCTTGCCATGCAAGTATGAGGACCTGAAATCCTCTAAGCCCAAGTAAAATGTCAAGCATAGCAACACATACCTATATTCCACTGCTGGGTAGACACAGCTTTTCTGGACAGGAAGTCCAAAAGAATTAGAGCTCCAGATTCCATTAGATGCCCTGTCTCAAAAAATAAAGTGGAATGCAAAAGAGGAAGATGCTTGAACATCAACCTCTAGCCACCACACACATGTCCATACATGTACACACATTTAAAAAATGCACACACGCATACACCACACACACACACACACACACACACACACACACACACACACACAGAGCCCTTCATCAAAGTCAGGCAGTTTAGTAAGTCAGTTAAAGAAAATTCCCCCAAACAACAAAGATAGGTATAAGAGAAAGGGGAATCAGGAAACAGTGGGGACAGTGGTGGAAGGGAAAAAAAGAAGGGTCTCAGTGTAGTCCCAGCAAGCATGCTTGGAGCTCACGGACCAGTTTAGCCTCAACCTCACAGAGATTTTCCTTCCTGCCTCTACCTGCAGAGTCCTGGGATTATAGGTATGTGCCACTGTGCCCAGCAGAAAAGAAAATGCACTTAAAACAAAAACAAAAACAAAAATGAAGTTCAATTCAAAATTCTACTATCCAGAAAGAATAGAAATGAGGGATAGGGCTTGCAAAGGGCAATGCCAGGAAAGACTGTAAAAGAATAACATTTTTGAACTTAATATAAGCTTTCAAACTGAAAAGACCTATAAGGAGCTCACAAGTCCTGCACATAAAGAATCACCTCCTCAAAACTAGTACCTAAACTAGAGTGCAGTTCTATAGTTACTTATTCAAAAAAACCTGAGTACATTCTGGCTACTCGTGTTATTCTGCT